>CM049182.1:26223923-26516084 GCA_026770425.1 Boechera divaricarpa | reverse complement strand
AGAATGCGCAGTAGAAGACATAGAATTACAATTTAAGAGAGGATTTGAATGTGGGTTCAAAGAGGACAGAACTGGTTCTAAACTCAATTTGGCTGGAAAAGTTTTACAATTTCTAAGGAAACTAAAATAATTTTAGAATGCGCAGTAGCTACACCCCTTTCTCACTACGTAGATCCGCCCATGTACTGGTTAATATGCTGTAAATACCATTTATCATTATTATTAACAAAAAGTAATGTACTTTCAGTATTTTCTCTAATTAAACTATGCAGAGGTTTCAAAAAAGGCAACAAAAGTAAAAGAAAATGCAGGGATGGATAGTTGGTAAACTATAATTACGAGTAGTGACTTTATAACAGAAAGAGGAGCAACCGTCGATATATATACACACATAACACATCTATGCTTTGTTAGTATAGTATCAGTAATTTTCAGAACTAATCTTTTCTCCCCGCTGTAACTTTTGTTTTTGGTTATATGTTCGTCGTGATTTTATATATATTTGATTAGAACTCTATTTTTGTCAATGCGTTTATATTTGTTATGGAAAGTTTACCATTAGATTCACAGTTTCACACCTATAGTCCATAAAAGACTAACCGAATGCATTATTGAAGACGACTCTAACGCCCTACAAATCCCGGACTTGACTTGCATTATAGTGTATACAGCATAGATTGTGATACCGGAACAGTGACTTAGCATTAGATCTTCTTTGCTTTTGATTGTAAAGTCAAAGCTTTTAAGTATGATTTCATTTGCGTAAAAACGATTCACTTAAAATTCGCCAGCAGTAGATTTTGATTGGCACGATGATTTACCGAATAATGATTTAAAAGCAACATAGGTGCTGAGGAAACATGGGTTGAAACGGTGATATATAAGGTTCTATTGGTGATATAACATAATCATAGAATACTTTAAATTAAACTTAAGGTACGGAATGAGATAATTATGCGGATTCAATAGTCACATAATAAAAACACCATTCCACCATTATGCATGTTATCAATCATAGTCATAATTTTTCTTACAAAGATATGCGAGTTTTTATTTTGAAACAAACTAGAATTTGTCCCGTGCAATAGCACGGATTGATGTTTTCTTAAAATAATTAACCCGAAATTTTTTTTCCCCTCTTTATATCATGGTTACATGAAAAGCAAGATCGTTACAATTTTTATAAATATATTCCCAAAATAATTATAAGGGGATATCTGTTGCAATTTTTTTTTAAACAAAAACCAAAGAATAAACGATATAAATAAATAATTCAATTAAAATTCATATATCTAAAACATTTATGATTTAAAAAATACATGGATTTTACTCGAGTTACCTCTTGCAAAATCGACACTTATAAAAATAAAAATAATGTTTAATAGAATAAAACCAAATTTTAAAACATTAAAATATATATACGATGAATCGATATTTTTAAAGAGAAAATCGAATCCTTGCTTGATAGTCTTAAAATAATCTATACAACCACAAAAACCAAAAAGTAAAAACAATAACCCAAGAAATATTCATAAATCACTAAATAGAAAAATCAAAACATAGAAACATATTAAACAAACCATCTTGTTTAAGAAATCGATCTTTTCCACACTTTTGCATTTTCGCTGAAAAAAAAACAATACAACTTAATAAGTTATGTTTAATAATATGCACGGTTATAAAGGTGCAAATAATGTTTAAAACAATAAAACTAAATTCAAAAACATTAAAATATATATATATATATATATATATATATATATATATTCGGGTTGATGGACCAAAAAATAGGTGAACATCCAAATACAAATATAAAGTAGACACCATGACAAAGATGTGGATAATAAGAGGATGTTATTTCTCAGCTCGTCAAAACTTAACGTACTATTTATAGGAATTTACAATAAAGCGATTTATGATTTCATATTAGATGGTGAATATAAATTTGGAATATACTATTCCAAAATTCGATCTTTTTGAAATATTAACAAATCCAATTTTTTTGTCAACCACAATATCCGATATGTACAAATCTAATTAACAAATCCGAATTTTAGGAATAATAACAAATCTTTTTTGAAATATTAACAAATCTGATTTTTTTTTTTGAATATTAACAAATCTTTTTGAAATATAAACAAATCTTTTTTGGAATATTAACAAATCTGATATTTTTGTTAAACACAATATCCGATTATTAACAAATCCGATTTTTTAAGAATATTAACAAATCTAATTTTTTTTGTAAAATCAAAAAACATAATTAATATTAATATAATTTATAATTAATATAAGAAAATAATTAATGACTAAAATCAATCCCGATTTTGAAGTTATGTTAGGTTTATAGCTTTATAAATATTATTATATTGTTGAGGTATTTTGGAAAAAGAATATAATTACGGAAAGAATGGATAATGTTTTTTTATTTTATGTTTAAAGAAACAATAATTATCAATTCAAATCAGAATAGTGTGAAAGGTACAAACTGAATTCTATTCCGGATAATACTTTTTTTATTTTTCCGGAATAATAAGAAATAGATTTTGGATTAATAAAAAATAATAATGAATAGTTATCGGAATAATAACAAATATGAAGTAAAATACTGATTAACACATCCAAAATTTTTGGATTATTAACAAATTCTTCAACTTTATGGTTACCAAATTTTTTTGATATAGGAATGATTATCAAAAATTTTGGATATGTTAAATATTAGGATATTATCACCATTCGGTAACCTTCCAAAACTAATTATACAAAAAAAATTATTTTATGTATTTTTTATTGGATAATCTATGGTATCCCTATAATTATGGTATATTAACAAATTCTTCAACTTTATGGTTACCAAATTTTTTGCATTTATGATTAATATTAAAAAAAGGAATTCATATTTTTTGAATAATAAAAAATATTTTTTGGAATAATAACAAATAATAACGAATAGTTTATGGAATAATAACAAATATGAAATCATATACCGATTAACACATGGAATATTAACAAATTCTGTAACTTTATGGTTACCAAATTTTTTGCATTTATGATTTAATTAAAATATGGTTACCGAATTTTTTGCATTTATGATTTAATTAGTATAAGGGAATTCTTATTTTTGGAATATATTAGAAAATATTTGTTTTTTGTTTTTTTAAAGAAACAATAATTATCAAGTAAATTATCCCGTAAATAATTTTCATATTTGAAATAAATATTATTATCAAGTAAATTATCTCGTAAATATTATTATTATTTGTTATTAAGTTAACATAATAATTACTGATCTTTTTATTTCTGATTTTTTAAAGTTATATTTTAAATATAAATATAACTTAAATATTAAAATATGATTATATTTTAAAGATAAATATATTTTAAAGTTAATATTTTTAAACTTAGTTCAACATAAATATTTTTTTAAGTTAGTTCCGATTTTTAAAACCAACAACTGATTTTTTTAATATACTAATTACCTATTTTTCATATAATAATTAAATGATCACATAATAACTAATGACTAAAATACCTTTAATGAGAAATTAAAATTTGTTATTTGATGTAATGGCAAAGTGATGTAAATATATACACTTAACAATGTTTACTTTATAAATGTACTTTCCAAATAATATATAGAGGAAGCAAATTTGGCACTTGAAGATATATAGACATATGTCAATGTGTTATTTGAAGTAAATATATTTGGATTCAGTATCCTTATAATAGATATGTTTTTAAAATAAATATAAATTTTCTAAAACATTATTTTTATGTATTTTTTAAACTATCATTAAAAGAGAAAAAAACGGGTTGCATACGTTTAAAACCCCGTATACAACTCATTTGTGACTTATATGAAAGTTTAAGTATTCATGTTTCTTTATTAAAAGAATTGTAATCTTTTGAACTACAAAAATAAATTAAAATGTGGTATATATTTTGAAGACAGATTTATTTTGACTATAACTGTAGAAATTTTGGCAAGATTTGATTTTTGGAATATATGATAAGACCAGAATATGCAATGTACTACTGTTGACGAAAAAAAACAATGTGATACATTCAATTTTTTTTTTTTTTTGGGGTAAAAAAATTAACAAAAGTTACTAGAATTATAAGTTTTTATTTTTAGATTTGGAGATTTTTTTAAAAAGAGTGAGACGTTAAATTGGAAAATGTGTACTTAGTGGCTAAATCACACTTCAACACTGGTAAATTGCAATAAAAGGGTCAGAGGAGACAGGAGTGTACCCCGGAAAATCCTTAATCACGGTTTAGCCAAGTTTGTTCCATCCCCTTTTTCACCTTTTCCTTACGCAATATGCATGCGGGACATTTCTCTCTCTCTCTCATGCTCATCATCACCATCATTTTCTTCGGATTAACTTGTATAATTTCTCATGAAATCATTATTAATTTTCTTTAAAATTCCTTTTAATAGGTTTTATACATTTTCATAGTTTTCTTTATATTTGGACATTTATGTTATAGTCTATTACGGTCTGTACTTATTTATATTCTCCGTGGGTTTGTTTTGAAAGCACAACATAATATGTACCAGTACAGTACACTGATATCCAATTAGCGTTAAAATCCATGACCATTAAAAAACTCAGAAGAAAACAATTTAAAAACTGGAAAGATCTAGGAGACCTTCTATGAACAGAAGATCTTTTTAGCACAGCATGTTCACGTGAAGCCAGAAGGTGTTCATGATTGATTCGATTTTGTTCTTTATGCAGTTCCCAAAAAATTTATATAAGGATTAAAACACCATACAACACTAGTCAAATATATAAGAAAATTATATGGAAAAGACAGTGTTAGTAAAAAAGGGTATTGGCCTTTTGTTGTTAAAATTTCAAAACAAGAATCATGAAGTCTTATGACCATATAATATACACAAAACACATCATCTACTTTATAACATCTCTCTGCTCGTCTAGTCCTAGTCTAGTGGCCACCAATAATACCTCACGTATTTTTTTAATTACCTCATGTATCCTTAAGAACGAATATATCTAATATACACACCCATGTTTTTGAGCCTTTTGACCAAGGAATAGCTAAACTTGAGTTTTATAGACCATGCTTAATAGATATGAGATTTCTTTTAATGCTAAGTATCAATTTATCCTACCAGCCAACCCTAGCTAATGTCCATTATCATCTGCTTTGTACAAATTATTTAAAAGTCTATATGTTGACCAAAAAAAAAATCCTATATGGTTATATCTTGCAATCTGAATACATTAACTTTCGAAAAATAGCACAAGTCAATTACTTCTCATAGAAAAGCGCAAAACCCTTTTTACTACAGTCTCCGTTACTCTTTCTCACTAGTCATCCAATTTTGTATATAATATGCTAACTAAAAATTCAACACAAGCTATATAAAATCTTACGTCATGAAGACGTAAGTGCTGGACATTATTGTAAAACCCGGTACAGAAAATGAATTACATATATCTCTGGAGTCTGAAGACCAGAACCTTTGACATCGATAGGAAGGTTTTGATCAGGAAGCTGGTTAGACACAGAAAGATTACTTGTGCCAGACGGCATAGCGATGGCCACTTGTTGCTAGAGTCCAGTCTCCACCAGAAGGGCACCAAGAGCCGTCTCCGAGCTTCATACACAGTTTCTCACCAACAACGGCTGCGTATAAGTTAGATTCAGCTTTTAAAATGCGGATCGTTGACCTACTGTGGATATCTTGTCGCCTCCTAATGTCAATCTGTCAATGAATAAAAAGAAGGAGAAAACAAAAACAGAGGACCGGTTTTAGAAAAGATCGAAAACGTCGGACCATGGATCCAATGGTAGCTGAATATATTGAAATGAACAAAATAATACCAGTTTGACAATCTGATCATGAAAAGAGCTTCCCCAATCGTAAAAGTGATCGTAGAATACAGAGGGAATGCCGGGATGAGTAAGTATATATGCATAGCCCTACAAAAACACAACCGATCTTCTTCGATTAGCGAGAGACTTAAAATGTAAGGAAATGGATAATATTTTTGTTTCGAGAGCTTCTTTACCTCCATAATGTGGTGCGAAGGGAACGGCCAATGAGCCTATGAAACCAACAAAAAGGCAGCCACGAAAAAAAGTAAGCAAAACATGTGAAGGCTAAAAGCAAATGATCAACAGAAGAAATAGTTAAGGTAACCTGAGTAGAGCCAGTGTCATGGTTATCAAGGAATGTGACAGCTCTTGAAGGCCACCATCCCATTACACCCGGTGGCTTCCCTTGAGCATCACATAATCGCCAATACTGACCCTTTACGGCTTCCTGTAGTAACATGATGCATTTGTTTCAATACAATGGCGACATTATGTAAGCAAAAAAAATCTATGAATTATAAAGAAGGTGACATAGCGGAAGATAAAATTAACTACAATAACTAAAACACAGATATTGGTCTTGAAGAATCTACGTACCTGAAGAATTCCTTTAGTTGTGAAGTCAAATGCAGCAGAAATCTGTCCCGTGGAATCGATCCAATTGATTATACGCTGTCTATGGCTATCTGTAAAAAAAAAAATGTGTTATAATTTCATAACACAAGAATCATGGAACTAGAGTCACCTGTCAAAACAATTCATACGGTATAAGATGAAGAGACATTGTGAAACCTTGATTATAGTCTAGACCGTGGCCATTGTATTTGCAAGAATCCCAATATTCTCCAACCGAGAATAACGGTTTCGCTCCTCCAATGTATTCCTTCACATAGTTTGCTGAATAACTACATCGATTACATTCAAATTTCACAGATTAGGACTCCACAAACAAACAAACAGATGAGTTAAGCGAAGAGAAAACTTACCCCCTAGCAAAGTCAAAACGGAAATCTTGAAACCCGACAGTGTTGCGCAGCCAACGAAGCCACCCGATTATATCTTTCCTAACAAAATGCTGAGTGTGATCAACATTTGGAACTCCATTGAAATTATCCCCGGTGCTTCGGTTACCCTGTTTTAGTGGAAAAATTTTCTTTAGCTTTCAGAACATAACGATATCTATCAAACATGTAATAATCATCACTCACCAGTCCTCCGGTACAAGAAGTCACGGCATGTTCATCCCACGGTAATGAAATTCCATCATAACGATTATACATTCCACCATGTCCTCTTGTTGTTCCAACACGATGATTGATAACTATATCAGCCATAGCTCTAACTTTGTACTGTCTCATCTTACGAAGTAAGGATTTCAATAGATGCTCAGAGCCATATGCTGAGTTTAGTGAATAAAGATCCTGTGGAAGATAACCTGGAATTACAATAACAGAAACAACAATAACCATTTCTGCAGTTAGTAATGGTTATTTGTCTAAAAATTCAAATATACAGAAGCTCATTATGTCTTGGAAATCAATATACTCTTACCTTCTGGTGCAAGAGACTGAGATGGTGGTGGCAACCATGCAGAAGTAAAGCCAGATTCTGCGATGTCGGGAACTTTTCCGTCCAAGTTTCTCCACCAATCATGTTTGTGAGATTCCCAGTTATAAGCCTGAAACAGAATTCCAAATTTCTCTTAGGGTCTATAAGACTAAGGTCAAACCAAGATTGTACAGTTATAAGTGTTAGACTATAATATAAAGATGAGCTTACCTGGAGAATGACTTCCCTTCCATCGCGTAGAACTAGACCTGATATAGAGAAGCAATAGACTTAATAATTGCAGCTTTAAAACTATGAACCTGAAAACTCATGAACATAAGGCTGAATCCTAAATTAAATCCTTTGTAATTACCGATATCAGTTTGGTCGTTGCATTCATCAAAGACCTGCAAAAGTATCATGCATTAAAAACAAAGAATGATGGAACAAACAATTTTGAACATAAAGTGGTAGAGCAAAAAAAGAAAAACAAAAGACACTTACATTGTTATAGTAGCCCATGTCGACACAAGGTTCAGGAAAACCGAAACTTCAAACACGTATCGACGAAAAACGGGTTGGATTTAACAATTACCTGCATCCAGATAGATAGCATTTCAGATAGATCAAACAATAAATGATATGCGTAATGAGACACAAACCAGTAAGTTCTGAAGCAGCAAACTAATAACAAAGATCCTAAATTCCAAATTTTATTACGAAAATAACAAAATTAGTGAAGAGTAACATTTTCTTCCGGACAGATAAATGAAACAATAGCTAAATTCTCCAATTTCCCTAAATTCTGAAGAACAAAAGAAGATCAAATACCTCGGAAGAGAAGAAGATACTGCGTCTTCGTGCGATGTTTCTACAAAGTCCCTAATCAAACAATCCTGCATATATAGAGCCGAAGAGGGAACGTGAACTCATTGAACAGTTTCTGATCCCAAACGAATCAGAATCAAATATTCAAATGTCAAACAACTTTCAGCCACACAAAAAACGAACTTTTATAATTTGACAATGAAGAGGAAGAAGCAACGGAGCAAAAACTGGAGTATACCCACAAAACCCAAAGTGACGATTCGATCCTACGGTATTATAGAATACAATACCTTCTTCAAAAAGTAGAAAGCTGTAAACAACTTGAGTGGAGAATCATACAGAAAAGCAAAAAAGAGTTTTTTTTTTTTTCCAATTTCTTTGAATCTCTTGGTAGGGTTTAGGACTCAATCAAAATACAAAGCTCCATACTTGTCAAAGTTTGCGTTTTTTTCTCCAAAAAGAATTATCTATACGCGTTAACTGTTAGATTAAGGATTAAGTAAAGTTGATGTGACAATACAATTGAAATAAGTTTGTATACACGTGTATGTATAATGAGCAACGCCTATGACGTATACATAGACACTTGTCTATAAGGAGCTTTGAAAGTTTCATACTTCATATGCATAGAGATCAATGAACAACGGCTATAATTTTCTCTCTTTCCTGAACAAGTGACAAATTTGCAAACTTGTGTGATCAATGTATATCGTTGACTTTGTCAAATTAAATAAGAGAAAATTGTGGGCTTGAGAAAAAGCCCATATATAAAAGAAAAATTAAAGGCCCAGCTAAAGAGCAGTCTGATGATACCAAAAACGGCGTGTCGTAGAGAAGCATTCGTGTTCTAGGGTTTTGACTTTTGTGCGGTAGCCATTAACGTAGTTGCAGAGGAAGGCTGGAAAATAGAGAGCTCGATGAACTCTCTTCACTAATAATGGAGACTCAGGAGCCTAAAAACCGAGAAATTCCCCCCGGTTCGAGGTTCCTGATTGAGATTTAGACCAGAAAAAGCTCAAAAATGTTGACCACCACCAACACCGAAGACGAAACAGACTTGTACAGCGGCGGAGGCGGCAAGGAGCCTCAAAAAATTGCTATAATCTTTGCGTTTTGCGGTGTAGGATACCAAGGGATGCAAAAGAATCCCGGCGCGAAAACCATTGAAGGCGAGCTCGAAGAAGCTCTGTTCCACGCCGGAGCCGTAACAGAATCCAATCGAGGCAAGCCAAAACAATACGATTTCGCACGATCTGCAAGGACCGATAAAGGAGTGAGTGCTGTGGGACAAGTAGTTTCTGGTCGCTTCTACGTTGATCCGCCTGGATTCGTGGATCGTCTCAATTCAAATCTCCCTAATCAGATTAGGGTTTTTGGATATAAGCATGTTACGCCGTCGTTTAGCTCCAAGAAGTTCTGCGATCGAAGAAGGTATGTGTATCTGCTTCCAGTGTTTGCTCTTGATCCAATCTCGCATCGTGATAGAGAAGCGGTAATGGCTAGTTTAGGTTCAGGAGAGGTATATGTTAAGTGTCTTGAGTGCTCAGAGAGAGGTCGTAAGATTCCAGGTGTTGTGGGCAATTGGAAAGGAACCAACTTTGTTACAAAATCATTGAATGTTCAGTCAGACATTTTGTCGAACAAGTCTAGTGCATTAAGAACTGACGTCAAGATTGAAGCTTTGAGTTCTAATTTAGCTAGCTTAAGCTCAGTAGATGTTGAAGTAGCTAGGATACAAGAAGATAGTTGTAAATTGAATACAAGTCCATCAGAGAAGATCAATGGAGAAGGTTTTGAAATGACCGAGGCAAAGAGCAAGTTTTGTTACGGCGAAAAGGAGAGGGAAAGATTCAATAGAATACTGAGTTGTTATGTTGGTTTATATAATTTTCATAACTTTACTACAAGAACAAAAGCAGATGATCCAGCTGCGCATCGTCACATCATCTCCTTCACTGCTAATACTGTCATTAATCTTGATGGTATTGACTTTATTAAGTGTGAAGTCTTAGGCAAAAGCTTCATGCTTCATCAGATTCGAAAGATGATGGGTCTTGCTGTTGCAATCATGAGGAATTGTGCTTCTGAATCACTT
This sequence comes from Boechera divaricarpa, assembly GCA_026770425.1. Taxonomy (NCBI): domain Eukaryota; kingdom Viridiplantae; phylum Streptophyta; class Magnoliopsida; order Brassicales; family Brassicaceae; genus Boechera; species Boechera divaricarpa. Next base: position 26,505,760 of record CM049182.1, on the reverse strand, counting down.
ATCCAGACTGCTTTCAGCAAGTAAGCTTCTTCTTCTCGGTTTAAAGCTTGCTCATGTCTAAGATTTGGTTGTTTTGATATTAAATTTGATAATTATGTAACCAGGGATGTGGATATAACTGTACCAATGGCCCCAGAAGTTGGACTCTACCTTGATGAATGCTTTTTCACGTCTTATAACAAAAATTTTGAAGACAGTCATGAAGAAGTGTCCATGGAAGGATACAAAGAAGAAGCTGAAGCATTCAAATTGAAGCATATATATTCTCATATCTGCGCTACAGAGCGAAAATATGGAAATGTGGCTCTTTGGTTGCATTCCTTGAACCATAGAAACTATCCTGACCTAAATTTTGACGGCCATGGACATAACAGAGTCCAAGTTCTTGTCGATAAGAAAGTTGATGAAACCCACCACGAAGAAGAGCAAGTCTTAGTCTCTAAGCAAAATGATGAAATCTTAGTTTGAAGATTTTGACATTGTTTGTGCTCTTATTATTCAACAATGTTTGATTAACTATTCTTGTAACTTTTTAATCAATGATTTGTTTGCGTGTTATATGTTGAAACTAAAGAATTGATTTGTTATCCTCGTTATGTTTTTAACACCAAAGAAGTCAAAGTCCCTCTCCAATGTCGTCGTCATCTAAAAGATTTTCTTTATGGAAGAAAGACGAATCTTATTTGAACAATGTTTACAGACTAATAATGGTAAAAATGATTATAAGGAAGAAACGTGGAACCGAATCTACAGGCAGAGACGTGACGTTACATATGAGCAGAACCATAAAACCCCCTAATCCCACGTCAACCTCTCCGAAGCATAAGGCCCATAACTTTTACTTTTTTTTTTTTTTTTTACTATTTATCTTTAAATTGTTTTTTAGGGTAAATAAAATGTCAGGCCATCGATTGACCCGATGAGTTTTAGGGTGCGACTCCTATCTCCGTCTGCACTAATAAGTACTACTTTAACTTTCGGTTACCAATGCATGTCAATACCCATCAGTAACACATTTTTATTTTTCAAAGGTTTTTAAATGCCAACATTTGATATTTAAGATCGTACGACTTTTAAATTCCTCACCTAAACGTTGCTTGTATTTTGAAGTATCATTAGTGTATAAAGTGCATATATCGTGTTCCAAATTCTTAACTTTCGCTCACATTCTTGAATTTTTTCCATATATTTTGCATACCCACAAATTTATAAAAAAAATATAAGTGCAAGAATCTACTCCATAAACTAAATGGTAAAGAGAAAAAGCAAGAGAGTCTTTTTTAGATATTATTATCGATGTTTTCATATAAATTAGAATAAAGAAATTTCAAATTTTTTGAATTATTATTGATTACGTTGGAAAGAAACAGATGTGACTAAATTTCGACTGCTCGTAAGCTTAAAATCTAAAGTAGGTGGGGTGCAATAATATCAGTATTAATAACCTGTGAAAAAGTAATTAATACATATTAGTAGTATCAGACAAATTACTAAGCAACATCATTCAAAACGCCTCGAAAATAAAAACAATAATTTCTGAAGCAAATATAGACAACTACAAAGTATAAAAATGTTTAATTTCCTTATATCTCTGTGGTATATATTAAAAACACAAAAAGAAAGAAAATGACAAATCCTCACGTCCGTTACTTTTAAATCCTTAGCAAAAAATTAATTTATATTTCTATTTCTTTCTGATTTAATCACAAATCTTATCTTGAATCGTTATCTTTCTCTTCTTTCCTTAAACCAAAACCCAAAAAAGAGAGACCAGACAAAAAAAAAAAAAAAAACACAACCCCTCCCCAACAAAAAAAAAAAAAAGAAAAACTTATAGTCTCACCTCTCTTAAGCGATGTCATCGGAGAACGAATCGACACCGTCTCAGGCGACGGTAGAAACGACGGCGACTTCACCGACGAAGATAAAAGAGTATCCAGAACCATTGGCTTCACATGAAGTTGTAGTTAAAGATTCTTCTCGCTTCTGGGATACTCTCAGGCGGTTTCACTCCATTATGTCCACTAAATTCATGTAACAATTATTATTTTTCTTGTTCTTACTTTCTTGTATATTTATATTTCGTCATTTAATTTATCTTAATTTTATATACGTGTTTATATATTTATATATACAAGGATTCCTGTGATTGGAGGAAAAGAACTGGATTTGCATGTTTTGTATGTGGAAGTCACGAGGAGGGGAGGTTACGAAAAGGTCAACACTTTTTGTTTTTCTTTTTCAATACAGAAAATTTTACTTTATGGTGATTTATTATCATAGTCTTATATGTTGAGTTGTTTTGAAAATGCATGTAAATTAAAAGGTAGTTGCAGAGAAAAAATGGAGGGAAGTTGGAGGAGTGTTTAGATTCTCTGCGACCACAACAAGTGCTTCGTTTGTCTTAAGGAAACATTACCTCAATCTTCTCTTCCATTACGAACAAGTTCATCTCTTCAATGCTCGTGGTCCTCTTCTTCATCCCACAGGTTTATTTTTTTCGTTATACTTTATAATTATCATAGGTTTATTTCTACTGAGACTTCTTTAATTCAACCCTTTGATAAATGCTAATCAATGAATCATAAGATGCTGCTCATATTGTCTTTAATGCCCTAAGACTAGAAAGTTCAATTTTCTGTGGTTTTTACCATTGACGAGAAAATCTAAAAGGCTTGAAATTTAAATAAGTAATTAAAAATGAAACTCCAAAATGTTATGTCATGGGTTCTATCGTGGGACACATTCTTATGAGTATTAGTACAAACTTTGGAATGCACGATTGCCTTTACCCGAAATTACTCGTCATTTTTATCTATATGGTTATTGTAATTATCTTGGGACTAGACATCATTTAGCGACGATTATTTATGGTACATATAAAATGAATATCTATCAATTTTGCAGCTACATTTCATTCCAAGGATCCCTCAACGAGCAAAGAAATGGCTCTTGTCGAATATACTCCTCCGAGTATAAGATATAATAATACTCATCCTCCTTCTCAAGGTTCGTACGTATTATCTACTTTTTCTACGACTTATTTCATAATTTTATTAGGACTACAATGAATAAGGATATTAAATAATGATTATATATGTGTGTAACTTATATTTAGGGGAACAATATAATTTCGTATGATGATTATCCAGTTAGCTTCATGTACTTGTCGTAAAATCTTTGTGTTTATCTCAATACTTTTCAAATATAGTCTAGAACCATTATTTATGGTCCCACTGTCATTATGGTTGATGCATATTCATTTGGATTTTGCTGGATAATAAACCGAAGACGTGGACTAAACCGGAAGCTATAAGATTTGGTTCACATAAGATTATGTATTTATTTAAGTTTGCTTATGATACATGTGATATTTAATACATGGCACAGGTTCATCGAGTTTCACGGCCATAGGTACAATAGAAGGCAAATTCGATTGTGGTTATCTTGTTAAAGTAAAGTTGGGCTCAGAGATTCTTAATGGCGTGCTTTACCACTCGGCCCAGCCTGGCCCATCATCATCACCAACCGCTGATCTAAACGGGGCCGTTGTGCCTTATGTGGAAACTGGGAGGAGACGACGTCGTTTAGGTAAAAGACGAAGAAGCAGACGTAGAGAAGACCCGAATTACCCTAAACCAAACCGGAGCGGTTACAATTTCTTCTTTGCTGAGAAACATTGCAAGCTAAAGTCTCTTTATCCCAACAAGGAGAGAGAGTTCACGAAAATTATTGGCGAATCGTGGAGCAATCTCTCTACCGAGGAACGAATGGTAACAAATTATCTTAATAACCGGGGGCCGGTTAAGCGATGAAACCGATAACTGAACCAAGTTTTGGTTGTTGATTGTAGGTTTATCAGAACATTGGATTAAAGGATAAGGAGAGGTATCAAAGGGAGTTAAATGAGTACAGAGAGAGGATGAGAGTCATGGATGGTGACAACAAGACAAACGGCAAGGTTTTTTAGGTGATTGACTTAAAACGTGCAAGTTAATTTATTGTGCGTCGTTTCTCTCTTAGATCGAAGGACTCTCCGTTTTTTTATAACTTATCGTTATCGTAGTTGTCCATGCTAAACTAGGCCCAGTAAAGGCTTGACTTGACTTGACAAGGTTAGCCGTGCGTTTGGATTTTATCGGATGGTTCCTTTCGAAACAGTAAAAGTCTTCACAGATTCTTGAGTTTTAAATATTATTAGCTACAAATCGATTCCGATGATTAGTAGTAACACTCTGGAAATTCCAAGTCCTCATAAGTAGCTCCGAATGAGCTTGGAGATACAAAACACATTTTAAAGTCTCCTAAGCTTTTCTGCTAATGCAACGTTAGACAAAACTAGCAAATGATGCCACGTCACCTCACATAACATCTAAAACAACCAATCACAGCAATTCCATGCTGATAACTCTCTTGCTTTGATCTTATCAAATCCCATAACTTTTCGATAAAACACCTCAAAAATAATAAAAATGGCTGCAATTACATCAGCTACCGTTACCATCCCTTCTTTCACCGGCCTCAAGCTTGCCCTGAGCTCAAAACCCATGACGGGCCATCAGAACCTCCACAGCCGCAATTGCGCCTAAGCTCACTGTGAAGTCCTCTCTGAAGGATTTCGGCGTCATGGCGTTGGCAACAGCAGCTTCGGTCGTTATGGTCGGAAATGCGATCGCCATGGAGGTTCTTCTAGGATCCGACGACGGTTCTCTGGTTTTCGTACCATCTGAATTCACGGTGACTAAAGGAGAGAAGATCGTGTTCAAGAACAACGCAGGGTTCCCACACAACGTTGTGTATTGACGAAGAGGAGATTCCTAGTGGTGTGAGACGAGCAAGATCTCGATGGACGAAACAAATCTTCTCAATGGTTCAGGAGAGAGTTACGAGGTTTCTGTGACAGAGCCTGGTTCTTACAGTTTCTATTGTGCGCCGCACCAGGGTGCTGGGATGGTCGGGAAACTCACCGTCGACTAAATTGTCGAGTAGATGTAGAAGCTGATTCACAAATCACGATCCATATAGAAATCTAATTTGGAAGAGAGTGTTGGATCATTAAACATGATTGAATAATGTAGTTTCACGGTGGCTTCATTGCTTCTTTTGTACATTGGAAGTCACAGCCACACATTTAGTCTTTAAATAATCTTTCTTTGTGTCCGTTGAAAAGAGAGCTGTTCGTCTAAATAAAGTTGCCTTTACTTGCTTAATTAAGTGCGAACGTACGAGTCTTTTAAAGGCCCAGCACGGCCGGTATTTGTTATTAGGCCTAAGGGATCATGTTAGGTGCTTCAATAAGAATTGGTTCAATAAATCACGCACGTATCCGTAAATTCATTAGTTTCATACTTTCATGTCAGAAACTTCTGAACGTTTGAAAGAAATCCGCTAGATAATCGAATATGATAATAGAGAATACCACGGGATGAAATCATTATTGATTTAAATAAGTAACAAAGTTGCAGACAGTTCATAGATCCAATGGTCAGGCAGGAAAAAAATATGTCTCTTTTTGGTCGCCTGGTTTGATCAAATCGAAGCCAAGAAACCAAGACTCTCTTTATCGAAGGGAGGGTTACACGTCGAACACAGTTCCCAGATCTTGAACAAGTCTAGTGGCATTTCCCATTTGGAATCTAGTTGAAATAAACAATATGAATATTTACATCAGTATTGCGAAGGAAGCTCTCGACAGTTGTCAACAATACTTTCCGGTCGAATATAACAGCTGGACATCGATGTCGTATATGCATTATAGTCTACAGTTGGTATGAATAGAGTAAATTAATATCAGGTTCATAAAATATGATTAAATAGGACCAATCTATAAAGAACTTGTCCTCATTAATACATTAAATATGTCGTGTGCGCAAAAAGATCACGTGAGCGATGTTAAAAAAACAAGCTGTAATAAGGAGTGATCAAAGATTCGTTGTTGACATATCGTCATGTGATATGATCATATGAGTCATGTGATACGACCAATTTACAAAAAAAATCATAATTTTAATTTAAAAAATAATTGGATACTCCAAGGACCAGTTAATATTTGTTAAATTTATGAGCTCACGGATCCAGGACAAGGTGTAACGATGGAGTTCCTTATTCTTTTTGTCATCGGAGTTTTATCATTGGAATATATAGGTTATTACGTATCAACCAAAAATTTCTTGCTACCGCATTCGAGACTGTGCAAAAAAATTACGTCACGGACTCATGCCCGGACCGGGAGCTTCAACTATTTCATTAGCTATTTTTTACAACATTCGCAATTTCTTGACGATGATTGAAAGGCAGTTTAGCAAAAAATTCAAAACCATACGAAGCGATAATGGGACAAAATTCATGTGTATGTCACGGTTCTTTCAAGAACAAGGAATAATTCATGCAACATCTTGTGTTCATACACTTCAACAAAATGGTCAGGTCGGGTTGAGCGGAAGCATCGTCACATTCTCGAAATTGCTCGGACTTTGCGTTTTCAAGATAACTTACCTATTGAGTTTGGGGAGAGCGTGTTCTTAATGCCGTTTATTTGATCAACCGTACACCTTCTCAAGTTCTTCACTATAAAACTCCTAAAAAAAAATTATGGTCAAGTTCCATCGTATAAACAATTGCGAGTTTTCAGATATTTAACATATGCTCATAATCTCAATCACAACAGTGATAAATTTGAATCTAGAAGCAGACGGTGCCTCTTTGTTGGATACTTTTATGAAAAGGATGGATGGCGCTTATATGATCTTGATCAAAAGATTTTCTTTGTTTCTGAAATGTTGTTTTCAATAAAGAAAATTTCGTCCAAGTGATGGTGGTGTAGTGATATTTGATATAGGAATCCGTGAACAACGGTTTCCATAGGTTCAAGGTCCACTAGAAACAAACTTACCTCATTTGGACAGCCGACAACTGGACCTTTAACCCAGTTATTTATCTGGTGGATCAAATTTGTCGACTATTCGATTTACCCAAAATATTTGTCGGAAAATAAAACCTCGGATCACTTTTGTTATAAAAAAAAATGATGAAAATTTCCTCCTTTCTTCTGAAGTATCGACTACATCATCGAACGATGTTCTTACATTAGCGGCTCCTATCAGTGAAATCAATAAGTCTTCCACGTTACCTGCTAATTCTCTAGATGAAGTTTTACCTGTTATTACTCAAATTCCAGAACCATCGAGGCCGATCGATCCCTAGATAAATAAGGACAGATGACTTTACTTTCTAGTGAGTTCATTGTCGGTGTTACAGAATATGTGTATATTTAGATTTAATTTTTGTTAGATATTTTGCCTCATCTCTACACGATGGTATTTTGTATAAATAAAAACTTTTAAGTCACAATCGATAACACAAATTATTTATCTTCGGGAATTTCTTGTCACACTGTCTCTTATTTAATGATACAAAAACAATTCCTAAGTTGTACGGAGTGGGAGAGAAATATATAAAATGAAAAAAAAATTACAAGACTGCACATAGAAAAATATTAAGGAGCTGGCCTGACCCTACAACGTGGAAAGAGTGAAATGCTTGTAGAACTGATTATGAATATCACAGAAAAAAACATCTCAGATATTGAGTTCGAGATCGTAAATAATATTTTTCATGGCATTAATGTCGTCATGTAGATCTGGACCTATAAATAATCAGAGTTTTTCACTGTTATACCTTATAACAGATGTAAGAAAACTAAATATAAACTAAAGAAACCACATAAATATTATGTGAGTTATTAACATTGTGTTGGCTACGTTTAATATCGGAGGCTGAATGTTCAAATTATATACAATATGACAACAAGAGAAAAAGACTAAAAACTATAGTACGGTGCACACACATAAAAAAGAAAAAAGACTATAAACTATAGTACAATTCCAAACTAATTGGCCTTGTGAGCATACATTCAATAGTTGAAAATGGTGATCCGTAAAGAAGTACCCTATACCGTGCAATTGCAAACAACGAGTTATCAGATTCAGCATATCAATAGTAATCTAACAATGTCTCGGTTGAAACAATAATATAAATGGTTGATACTAATATCGTCGTCTGAAAACTAAAATTCACATAAAAAAAAATAAAATGAAGATGAATGTTCAAATTCACATTTTTTTCCCTTTTGTAACCTCATGATATTTTCTATAGGGAGTAGTGTGGACCATAAAATAAGTTTCTGTTATCTTACTTGCTAAAAAGGATTATTTAATTGGAAGATTCTAAACTGGATATTCCTACTATACATGTTTGTAGATAAAAACCATTAACCCGGTACAAGTAAAGAGTCGTAAACTTAACGTCTCCTTCTCTCTCTCTCTCTTAACTTCTTTCTCTCTATCTCCCTCTAAAAAAATGGTGGACTCGGTGGCACTCTTCTGCACCGCCGGTCTCGTCGCCGGCGCCCTCTACTGGTTCGTCTGCGTCTTAGGTCCAGCAGAACGAAAGGGCAAACGAGCTTTAGATCTCTCCGGCGGCTCAATCTCGGCCGATAAGGTCAGAGACAACTACAACCAATACTGGTCTTTCTTCCGCCGACCAAAAGAGATCGAAACCGCCGAGAAAGTTCCTGACTTCGTGGACACATTCTACAACCTCGTCACCGATATCTACGAGTGGGGATGGGGACAATCTTTCCATTTCTCACCTCATATTCCCGGAAAATCTCACAAAGACGCCACAAGAATCCACGAAGAAATGGCCGTCGATCTCATCAACGTGAAACCTGGACAAAAGATCCTCGACGCAGGTTGTGGCGTCGGTGGGCCGATGAGAGCCATCGCGGCCCATTCAAAGGCCACAGTCACTGGAATCACCATCAACGAGTACCAAGTGCAACGAGCCAAGCTCCACAACAAGAAAGCTGGACTTGATTCTCTCTGCAACGTCGTTTGTGGTAACTTTTTAAAGATGCCGTTTGATGAAAACACGTTCGACGGTGCTTACTCGATCGAAGCCACGTGTCACGCTCCTAAACTCGAAGAAGTCTACTCAGAGATCTTCAGAGTGATGAAACCAGGATCTTTGTTCGTGTCCTACGAATGGGTCACAACTGAGAAATACAGAGACGAGGATGAAGAACACAAGGAGGTTATTCAAGGGATCGAGAGAGGAGATGCACTTCCTGGACTAAGAAGCTACAAAGATATAGCTGCGACGGCCAAGAAAGTTGGGTTTGAGGTTGTGAAGGAGAAAGATTTGGCTAAACCACCGTCTAAACCGTGGTGGAACCGGTTAAAGATGGGAAGGCTTGCCTATTGGAGAAACCATGTTGTGGTTGTGATTCTTTCTGCTATTGGGGTTGCTCCTAAAGGAACTGTTGATGTTCATGAGATGTTGTTTAAGACTGCTGATTATTTGACTAGAGGTGGTGAGACTGGAATCTTCTCGCCGATGCATATGATTCTCTGTAGAAAACCAGAGAAAGCTTCTGAATGATTTGAGAGAATCTTCTTCTCCTTCGTTCTTTTTAAATTTCCCGTTTTGCCCTTTAAGAATCTTTTTGTCGTCCTCTTAAATATGCTTTGGTGTTCAGTGTACTTTCTTTTCTTCTTCTTGATTTGTTTTGATTGATGTTGAATCACTGGAAATTTGTTATTTTATTTCTTATATAATACCTTACAAAATATTCGCCTATCCGCCACCTTGTTTTATATCTGTAATTAGCAATGTCTCTGTTGAGTTCTAATTTCTAAGATCCAAAACGCTGGAGATCTGCTGAGAGTAGCGCCGGCGACTAAACAGGGGATTAGCACGTGTAGTGTTACTTTTATATCAAGGGTTAGTTTGGTAAGCTTAGGTGTGACATTGTGTCCGATAGTAGTGAGTGGTCGTGGGATTTGTGGCCTTCCGATTTATTGTCAACTGGCTGATATGTAATTTTATATTGCGGTAGTGGGTGCAGCGTGGTCGCACGAACACTCCAGCTAACCTTAGAAAACTCTATTTTTATTTAATTTCCAATATGTTTTGAGTGATGAAGTGATTGTGCATGACTAAGAAAGTTTATCCTATGCCCACTTGTAAGTTGTAACCAATTAATTCATGTTACCGATGTGTGATAAACACGAGTTTGGGTCAAAATTATAGTGGGCTTTTACTAACAATATATGGGCTAAAGACCCATTTTTATTGGTTTGCCTCGCTTCCACCGGAAAGGGATATTTGACATATTGTGTAGTTGAATTCGTGCGTGATATTCAACAATATCACACGTATACATGTTTTTAGGTCAATGGACCTTTGAGTCGAACCTGAGAAAATGTCCAAACTCTGACAGCTGATGCAATTTTTCATTTTCGTTGCCGAATTCATTTTCCTTTTATCAGATTGAAGGTTGAAGCTACAATGGACTTTTAGTAAATAAAAACATCCGTTTCAATTAGTCTTACTTGGTTGCTAATGGAATTTTCCAGAACATTTTGTCTTATGCAACAACTTAAACAAAATCAACTTCAATTGCTTTTAGAAACAGTAATCTCATCAAGTTCACATATTCCTTTTATATTCCCACGAAAAAAATCTAATCAACAGTGAACACAATCCACACAGTTTTAAAACAAGTGGACATAAAATTCTTGGACCCATTTTAAAACATCTATCCACATTAGACCATTCCCTGATCTCTAACCAATCCACACACACACTTACACAATGGCCACCGTCGCTAACTTCTTAGCCAAACCAATCGCCACCGTATTCCCACGGCCGTCCTCCGCCGTTGCTTCGACCTCCTCCTTCGTATTCTTCAATCATAAAACCAACTCTCTGTTCCGGAGGCAAACTCTCCCGAGAAAATTATTCTCCGCCGTGGAAGTAAGGGCCGGAGCGGCGTCACCGGGGAAGGTTGGTACACCGCCGGCGAAAGACGAGAAGGTGCAGAAGATTCACAGCGGAGAGGAATTCGACGAGGCGTTGAAAAATGCGAAGAGCAAACTTGTGGTTGCAGAGTTTGCTACGAGTAAGAGTGATCAGAGTAATAAGATATATCCGTTTATGGTGGAGCTAAGCAAGACCTGTAACGACGTCGTTTTCTTGCTCGTCATGGGTGATGAATCTGACAAGACCAGAGAGCTTTGTCGGAGAGAGAAGATTGAGAAAGTTCCTCACTTTAGCTTTTATAAGAGCATGGAGAAGATACACGAGGAAGAAGGTGATTTCCGAGTTTTTCCCATTGCTTCTCTAATTAAATAAAAGAAATCTCGATCAAACTAAAAAAATTAACCCCGATAAAAGGAAAAATATTGAAATTAGACTTTACTCAAACGATGTTGCACATAATTCGTTGAACAAATCTCTCAAATTAAGAGAAAAAATATAACACAATCTATCAAAGTTTACCCAGATTTTAGCAGATTGGTCTCACACTTGTAAATGAACTGATTACGATTTACGATGATTATTAATGTTCGGTATATAGTTGATGTTGTAACACTAACCATAACGAATTTCAAACAAAGAGAAATCAATATAACCCTAATTTCTTATATAAACATAAGCAAATTTCGTGTATTTAAATAAGATTTCGAAGCATAATTCGCCTAGTTATTAGTAAAGTAATATAGTGGCAATTGGTAAAGACGTAAATAAATGGAAAAGTTTGACCATTGGCAGGTATTGAACCGGACCAGTTAGTGGGAGATGTGCTATACTACGGCGATAACCACTCGGCGGTGGTGCAGCTACACGGCCGACCTGACGTAGAGAAGCTGATCGACGAGAATCGCACAGGAGGGAAGCTGATCGTGCTTGACGTCGGACTGAAACACTGTGGTCCTTGCGTTAAGGTGTATCCGACCGTGCTGAAGCTGTCCCGGTCGATGTCGGAGACGGTAGTGTTCGCTAGAATGAACGGCGATGAGAACGATAGTTGTATGGAGTTTCTCAAAGACATGAACGTTATCGAAGTTCCCACTTTCTTGTTCATTAGAGACGGCAAGATTTGTGGTCGTTATGTTGGTTCCGGTAAAGGAGAACTCATCGGAGAGATTCTCCGGTACTCAGGCGTTCGTGTCACGTATTAATTTGTATCAAAACTCAATTTATTAAAAAAAAAAATTTGATATTTTGGTTTTTGTCTGTACCATTTAGAGCAATTAATGTGAAAAAAAACGCAAAAAACTGTGATTCTTGATTCGATTTTTGCTTTCTGGTTGAACTTCGATAAGGGAATGAAATGTAATTGTTACATAAAGATTATGATTTGTACCTACCCAATGAAGATACTGTACTATTATTCTGTACATTTTACACAAATAATATTCATTTTGTATGTGATATTAATTAATGGTTGATTGTGAATTACATTTAATATTGGGACAATTTGGTGGTGTGAAGATATTAGTTGTTGTCACTTGTCAGACACATGTCATCATTCAAGAAAAACAAAATGAATTTGTAAATTGTAATTGTAGAAAAATGTAAATGTGAGAGAGATTTTTCTGGGTGGAGTAAAATTTGAATATTCACAAAAAAAATTGAAGTGAACGATCATCATCATCACAATTGTTCAACATATACACATAACAACAAAAAACCAGATTTATTGTGTATGATGATCATTATACAATTTTGGATAGCACTAACTTTTATATAATGAAAGGAAAAAAGTGAAAAAATGGAAATGAAATGTTAATCAAGTGGTTTGAAGATGAAGTGGTTTTGGTGGATCCATGGTTCTTCTCTTCCACAAGTTAACTTCTTTCTTTGGTTTTAACCCTAACGGAGCTGAGAACGGGATTATTATGTCGTCTTCGTCGTAGTCATCGTCTCTCAAGTAAGCTCCTCTCGTATCATCATCGGAATAGTAACCACGGTGATAATCAGCTGGTGATTCTTCTTCATTTTTCACCTCAACCTCCCAATCAAATCCACCTAAAGCTTCACGGCTGCTTGCGAATTTCTTCATCTGACCTAACGAAGGCACCGCCGCGGCGGAAACCACCGTAACTGGATGTTCATCTGCGGCGGAGACGGCGGTGGGATGAGATTTTCTTGATGTGGTGTTTCCTTTAGCCGCCGGCGAGAACGAGAAGAGACGTTTGATCTTTGACATACGACCTTTTTCATCTTCTTTGGTCAAAGACGACGACGTTTTAGAGATTTTAGGTATGAGCGATGCAGTGGCTTTGTTCTTTTTACCGGTTGGGCATTTAGACTTACCACGCTTGATCTGGCCGATGCAAGAGACTTTAGGTGAAGTAGGTTCGTCCCAAACGGCGTCGTTTTTGTTTCTTCTAACCCGAGCAGCGTTAGGAACCAAAGGAACCATAGGACCGGAGAAAAACATTTTGTTAGCCGCCGTGTTATTGTGGTGGTTGTGGTGGAGATCTCTTCCGGGACTAAACGGTGGAACTCGATGTCCAAACGACATGGCTTTGGGAAGCATCTTCAAGAGATTGTTCTTGTTCTTAGGTTTTGAAGTTGAAGTATGGTGCTTATTGTCCATTGATGAAAGCCAAATCGCAGATAAGAACAGAGGATTCTGGGTTTTTTTTTTTTGGGGGTCTATTATGATGTGAGAAAGAAGGAAAAAGAGAGGAAATGGTTTGAAAAAGTCAACGATGTTGCCTGGATTGGAGGAGTTTTGGTCAAATGTGAGCTAAAAAGGAAGAAGAGCTTTGTGTTTATACGGCCGACTTCCAAATTTTAAAAATGCGGAAGGCATGTTTGATTGTTGCAAGTTTCCTCTTTTTGTTACTACTTTACTACCTAAAGGCTTAAAGGGTAAATATATATATATATATATATATATATATATATTTGGTTCGATGACGATTAGTTAATTACTAATTTGACTTTAGTTTGGGTCTTAATAGTCTAAAAATCAAAATAGTATATTATTATTCTTTTGAAATGGGGGTGATAGTTTGGACCTACATGTAAAAAAGAAAAATTCAGCCACATTGGAAAGTAGAAGTTAGAACTTATCAACGATGCATTGAACTAGTTGGAGCTAGTATTTACTACTATTTACAAATGCCCCACAAATTTGCAAAATAAAAAGTCCGGTAACTGAAACAATTGAAAGATTAAAAAACGACCATGTTTTCAGTAAACATTTTTCCATAACATAACATGTAAATATCCGTTTCTCAATTCAGATAATGGCTTGACGACAATACATAAATCCTTAGGCTAAATATTTACCATGATTTTTTTTTTTTTGTAAAGATTTAATAACCGAACTATTTTAAATCAAACGTTGTATCTTTATTGAATCACTAAACCCCTGTCTGATTTAGTGATATATTCTTATGGTTTACTATTTCGTGCGTGAAAGAAAATAAAAAAATGGGAGAATATTAGTCCACCAAGGCACGAACAACTAGTAAACAATATTTAATTATGCTGAAAATGTGACGAAAACGAAATAAACCAAAACAATGGAGAAAATAATGCGAAGCTCTCCACTAGTCATTAAGAAAATCATATCATTCAAACACAATGCTAATCCACCTAGTATTTTTTTTCTTCTTCTAATGCTACCTAATTAATTTGTTGTCTCTTTGCAATATAAGTTAATACTGCGATGGTTGGGAGAGATTCCCATAGTAAGGACCATTAAATAATCGGAAACGAATGGAACTTAATTTTGGTTATTAGAGTTTTATTTTCAAACATCGAAATCTGAACTGGTCCAAAACATAACTTTTATTCAGATGGTTGGTAAACTAAAATCGTACCAAACCAAGCTACAGTAAATATATATTTCAACTAGGTCTGAAAAAAAAATCCAAACCCTAAAACCTGAACCGAATCTGACAAAAACATCTGAACCGAACTCGAACCCGTTAATGAAAATATCCAAATGGGTTTTTAGAGGTCTAAACCCGAAGATCCAAAAATCCGAAAAACCCGAACCGAATCCAGAAAATCCGAACCGAACCCGAAAAATCCGAATAAGATTGGTTAGTTCTAGTTATAATCGGTCCAAAAAATATACTAAACCCAAACCGAACTTGATCCAAAATTATAAAATATCCGAACGGATTCTCAACTCCAAAATCCAAAAATCTGAATTCCAAAATAACCAATCCCAACCTAAACCGAATATCCGAATGATCAGGCCTTATTTCAACTAATACTGATTACCGGTTTACACTTAAACCTGTATTGCACATCTTTTCAGTAATTCATCATCATGTGCTTCTCACGTGACTTCTTCTTCTCCCATCTTTTTCTTTTAACTCATGAACTTCTCTTGCCCTAAATTTCGATTTCGATTTCGGTTCCGATTTCAGTTCTTTCTGAATCGAGATCCTATCTCCAGCGTGAATTCTTATTTGAACAGGTGGGGATAAATTATGGTTCAAGCCATGGATTTTCAGAGCTTTATTCTTCGGGCTCGAGTTCTTAAGCTTTACCGACAAGCATTGAAGACAGCTCAGAGAGCTCCTGTTCATGTTAGAGGTTCGTGTTTTCATTTCTGCTTGCTCTATTTCGAGATTTATCTAAGACATCTGAAACTTTCAGACACCGTAGATCCGATTGATTACAAAATCTTGAAATCTAGGGGTTTAGTAGATTTTGAACATAAGGGCATAATGGAAACTTTAGTTTTTTCAGTTCTTGTAGTCATAGATCAAAGTTCATGGATTTTGATAAGCTTTGGTTGTTTCGTGTGTTTATGTTATAAGTGTATTGTGATTCAATTTTTACAGGGGAATTGAAACAGACAGTTAGGGAAGAGATGGAAAAGAACAGAGACTGCAACGACAAACAGAAGATTCGGTATCTGATTAGTGAAGGTTTAGAGAGAGTTAAAGGACTTGACGAGATGTTGGATATGCAAGGGCATTAGCATTGGTGTATAATGTTCTTTTACATTCTTTTGTAGCTTCTGCTTTAATTGAAGGTGATGCATTGCTAGATTCTTCAATAGAAAGTCTGGTCATCTTTGTGTTTTAGCTCTTTCTAGCATATGTTCTTCATCTCTATAGATTGATATTTTTCAACGAGCAACATCCTATTCTCTTCTACCTGGATCTGTGAGGTACTTTTTAAGATCTCTATTCTTTATGACGTTTTCTCAAACGATGTCACTTTTGTTGTAGTCATCTTCTGTTGCAACCCATCCATAAAGCTTCTCATGCAAGATTAAACCCTTTCTCGATGGGTTGCAAGGGAACTTCAGTAAAATAGAAGTGATCTCGTTGGGGAAAACGTCAAAAAGAATAGGGAGTGGAAGAGAATTTGATGTTGCTCGTTGAAAATAACAATCTATAGAGATGTAGAGATTACGCAAGAGAGAGTTTAAGCACAAAGCTGATCAAACTTTCCGTTTGAAGAGTTTGTTTAAGCACAAAGCTGATCAAACTTTCCGTTTGAAGAGTTTAGCATTGCATCACCTTCAATTAAGCAGAAGGTTAAAGAACATTTGGTTTCTCATAATTGTTCATTTGTTTTATAACATCATATATTTGACATAGTTCTTTAGTCATTTCGTGTATCTTCGTCTTTAGAACCATGTATGTGGATTTTGACCTGGCAAGTATCCATATCCATCTACTGTATTTAAACTTAAAGTTGTATTTCAGCTTATTCTTCATCTTCTCACATTCCTTTCTCAATGCACGTAAAAGATTGTTTATGCCTTTTCTTAGTCATTGTGTTTAAGACCTTTATGCCATCTTTCAAATTCTCGTCTTTGTGATGAGTCACAATGTTTGAGTTCATAGAAAAAAGGCTGCTTTGGTAGTATGAATGGAAGCTTAGTTCTCTCTCATCCTCTGTGGAACACAAGCCAAAATACTCAAAGAGGAGGTTAATTTGATCTAACTCGACGTCGTTTCAGGAAAAATAGATAATTCTATGCGAACTGAGCGATTATATTGGGCTGTAAATGGGCCTCTACAGCCCTATGAATAAGCCCACCTGCTATGTTGTTGTAGGAGACGAAAATTTTCAATTTTGGTGTTGAGAGAGAGATGATGGCTGCGAAGCTTCAGAAATGGCGAAATCTGTCAGGTCGTCTAGATGTGATGGCTCGAAGCGAAGCTGTGTCGTCGAGACGTCTCCTGCACGAAGGTCCAGACACCGTGGATGAGCTTATCGATAGACATCTAGCGAAAAAAGAGAAACCAATTATCGACGACGATGAGGCCAAGTTTCTGAACAGGCGGCGTCTGACGAGCACGCGTCGGGAAGCGCTGAGTTTGTACAGAGACATATTACGAGCGACTCGGTTCTTCATGTGGATTGATTCCAGGGGAAATCTGTGGAGGGACGTGCTGAGAGAGAACGCGAGGAAGGAGTTTGAGGCGGCGCGATTTGAGACGGATCCGGAGGTTATCACTAGGCTGCTGATCGGTGGAAGCGATGCGGTTTCGTCTGCTTTAGATAAGCTTGCGGAGAAGCAGAGAGAGATGATCGAGAAAATACGCCGTGGCGATCAACCGTGAATTGACTGATCATCGTACAAGAATGTTTCAATCGATTACTAAATCCGTTGAGTTAAATTGACATGCTTATAAGGTTCTTCTTCTTGATGCCTTCGGAATTATTGCTGTAAATGGCTGCGAGAAGAAGAAGAAGAAGCTGGGAGATTTTTAGTTCGATGTCATTTTGAGTGTTGTTATTCACTTGTACGACTTAGATGTTTATGACATGTCATTGAAGAGTTTGTATACACCTCTACAAGCTATAAAGAAGGCTTTGATTTTAGAATAACTTGTTGCAACATCATAACGATTATACATTGGAATCTATAATCTCTTTTGTTTCGTCAAAGATCACCAGAGACGAGTAAGATTGCTTGTTTATTTGAAAAAGATGAGTTCCCTTCTTTAGATCTCCACAATCAGTGGCTGTGAGGTATTATAAACCAAAGTCGAGAGATTAGTGTACCTGCGCAAAGCAAAGAGCAAGACTTAGATGTCTCAGTATAAGTATATAACCAAAATCTTTGTCACGAAACAGAGTCCCAAGGTATGGGGTTAGTTAGAAACCAGAGAGAAATGGGTTACATTTTCTCTTCCGCTTCTACGAAGCAAGCCTACTATCTCTGCAAGATCTGGAGGTGGTGGACTTGAAAACTTTACAATTTCCCCCGTGCATGGATGCGTAAAGCTATGAAGGAAAACAGAGTTGAAAAAGCAGTTATTAACTGGTTCTGCTCCTAAGTTTGAATCGAGAATATAAGATTGAGATTTGAGTTCTCTTACCCGAGAACTATAGCATGAAGGCACGGCCTATCCATTCTGGAAATTAGCTCTATGATCTCTTCTTGATCACTGCGGCAGACTCTTTTCTGCAGAAGAGAAAGGGCCATGCTTTTTGTTCCACCATACACTTCGTCACCCAATAGAGGAACTCCCATATACTTAGCATGAGCACGTATCTACTTCAAATCAAGATGGAAGAAAAAAGACTTTTCAGACATCACAAGTTCAATTGTTCAAAGCAGCTAGAAATAGATGACTCAGGGCAGTAACAGAAACTCAAGCTCTTACAGACAAATATGTGAAACGATAAAAACTAGTAGACTTTCAAAGATATTGAATATTCCTTCTTGTGGACAGAGTTTCACACTGAACAATTTGAGAATACCTGATGAGTACGGCCGGTTTCCAGTCTCCACTCAACCAATGCAGAGCCACCTCCAGCTAGTGTTTCAATTACCTTATACCTAAGAAAACATTGTTTGAGCATATCAGTATCAGTTGACCACTCTTAAGAGATTTTTTTTCTCATTCTGAAGAATAGATGCAGTGTTTATAGTGCTTGGTGCACTGGTAAAAAACTGCTCTCATCACCTACTAGCAGCATGGCGGGCTCTTCCACTGCTTAATCCTCCAGATTTAGCAGCCATACGGATCCGATTACTCGAATCACGACCAATCGGTATCTCAATACGCCCCTGAGGTGGAGAAGGAACCCCAGTAGTAAGACTTACATATACTCTCTCAATTGTGTGTAGCTTAAACTGTTCCGCTAGATGAGCATGAGAATGTTCATCCTGCCATTACACTTGTCATTAAAGTCAGAAGAAGCAATCAAAGTAGTTCGTAAAGCAGCAACCAAAAGAAGAAGAAGAAAAAAAACCCTAACCTTGGCTACAACGAGCAACCCAGTTGTGCCTTTATCCAACCTATGAACAATACCAGGACGAACAGAAGCAGCATATGAACTTGAAGAAGTTATCTCTTCATCATCTGAAAAAGTTTCTTCATCGGAATCATCTTCTTCTGGGTTTGAATAAGCAACACAGGGAAGACTACAATGGTGAAGTATGCCATTAACAAGCGTGCCTGTAGGATTTCCAGGCGCCGGATGAACAACCTAAAAATAGAAGAGATATTATTACTTCTGCAATCCTAATGACTATTCAATCTCATAATCTTAGAACTATGTAACTACCATATGAGCTGGTTTGTTAACCACAAGAACGTGTTTATCTTCATAAACTATATCTAAAGGTATGTCTTCAGCTTCAGCTTTCAAAGGTTGAAGCTCTGATATTGTGCAATTAACCTCATCGCCAGCTTTAACATTGTGCGAAACCTGGAAGAGAGATTGAGAAAGATTGAAACTTGGTTGAGAAGGATTAAGAAATTGAAAACAAAAAAATTGAAGAACTCGAATCCGAAGTCAAAACCTTATCAACGACTCGACCATTGACGGTAACAAGCCCAAGCCGAATACTCGACTGTACACGAGCTCGGCTAACGCCATTGACACGAGAAGAGATCCACGAATCAAGCCGAATCTTCCCTTTCACGGAGTCGACTGTCTCCTCGATTCTGAGACCGGCGTTATTAACTCTGGGGATGATGATGCTCTCCTTCGGACAGGCGACCAAATTGGGGATTCCAGAACTTGCTCTGACGAATCTAGAAAACCTAGGGGAGAAGGAGAAGAAGACAGAGAGAGACGAAGAAGAAGAAGTATAACGAAGGGATTTGACGGAGGTTAACGAGAAACTCGGCAGCTGAGAGATTGAGAGCATCGTCGTCAACTTCAAAAATCCCGTTTTGGTCTCTGAAACAAACTGAGAGCCTCTAGATGGACTAGAGGTTTTCATATTCTTCTTTTGATGCCGTTAAAAAGTAAAACTTCTAAATTCTGGATCTATTATAAATGGGCCTTAACAAGGCTTTACTTCATTGTAAATGGGCTAGGAAGTTCCTTCGCACGAGTAAACGCACCTATTTTGTTTTAAATAAAACACCTCATTTCTTTCGTGGCATGAATAACTAAAATGATCTTAGTAATCGCAGTAATGACTAAATATTTTTATATAACGACTAATGCCCAAGATAAATATAGCCGTCGACTAATCTAATCACCAAATTTTTAATAGATCTAAATAATTGCACTGTTTCGATAGATCTTTGGTTTACCTACAAATAACTCCTCCACATGTACATACTACTAGTACTAACCTATTACTATTTGGTTAAATAATGACCAAATCTTAATTATTTTTATAGTTATTTTTACTTGTAAAATTGGGCAAAGATGGTGGCTATATCATATGTGTAAAAGCATAGATGTCACGTATATGTTATGTCTCACATTCTATGGTCGACTTAAGACGTGAAACCAATCGAATTATATTCCAGAAAATTTATAGTTTTATTTTGAAGTTTATTGTGGAGATAGTCGAAGAATCTGACCATGAAAAACAGTAACAATGAACGGATTCAATTTTTTTTCCCATCAATATGTAAATATGTATTTGGGTTTAACTCAAGTAGCAACACAACAACGACATTAATACAAATAATATGAATATATGTTCTCGACCGTGTAAAACAATATATTTTTTTCAAATAAATATATTAAATAGTATTATATAATTGTAAAGTAATCTTTGAATAGATAACATAAGTTAGATGTTTTAACGTTAATCTAGATGTAAGGTTATACAAAAAAAAAATTGGGAAATTATTAATAAATGAGATATAAAGAAAACTAACAATAAAAAAATCTATATAAGAGATTTTTTTAGTTCACTTGATAAAATCATCTCATTCTAGCTTACATAAACAATCATTTTAGATATTTTTAGGGGGCATGTGCCCTCCCTTACCTTTTTATGTTGGTAGAATTAAATTGAACTTACTCTGAATAGATGATGGCTGTCTTTTGGTTTTTCCATTGTTTTTGTAGTCAGTAGTACTTAAGGTTCATTATACATTATTGCATACACAAACAAAAACTCAAATTAGTAGTATTTCGTTATAAAAGAAATCCATTGAATTTTTCAATTCGCCTCTTGATTAGTTAGCTTTATTGCAGTTTTCATTTCTTTATCTAAGATCTCATTATCTTCAACATCAATTATCGAACATGATTACGAATGCACAAATGCGTCAAATTGGTTCGCTTAAACGAAAATGTACAACATATGTGCATATAAAACATAGTGGGTTAAAAACATGCTTGTGATTTTTGAAAATTGAAGTTTGAGCTAGAAATGCATAAACTTTATCTCATTCATTAATTTCCCAAAAATCTTTTCATTTCAAACGGCTCCAAAAAGATCATTTCCGTTTAACACTCGATAACATGATAATATTTGAGGATGCATTAATAGTCATTATATCTAGATTTGTCTTCATGTCAACTAATAGAACACATGGCGTGATGTCTTTGATGAAGTAATTTGTAGTCACGAGGACACAATACAAATTACAGCCAAATTTCCCAAGCAAAGCTATTGAAAGCTACAACTTGATATTCTTAAGCAATGAGCACGAAACTTAACAAAGAACACTAGAAGAACAAGAAAACAAGAATCTTTTGAAGCAGGGGAATTTGATATAGGAAAGACAAATAATACACGTGGCGAAATAGGAGATGTCACGAAATGATCAACGACTAAAATTAGGCAGTTAGATATCAACGATCAAGATTTAATTGTTTCTTCATGTAGCCAGACGATGATGTCTTCTTGAAACCAATTAGAGATATGAAGAGAAGAAACTAGATGGTATCTGTAACTTATGATATTACAGCTTCAAAAGAAAGAAAGACACCTACAATTTATTCTAGTGTTGGAGTAGTACAAAGGAAAAAAAGGCAAAGATCAATTTTTCATGATTCTTTTAAACTAATAGTTTTAGTTGTATGTTGGATATATCTATATTTTTATGCGCATATATTATTAGGCAATTCAAAAGAAATAGCTTTTTTAAGTGAATATTTCAAAAAGAAAAAAAAAATAGTTGTGCATAAATCCATAAACTGAGACAACAAAATAAATCTTCTATATATTAATTGAGAATTATTTTAACAAAATAACCTTATGTTTACATGCAATATTACATCAGTATCATGCTTACATGTCGTCGCCAGAGTGATTCTCATGAAATATATTTTATAGGACATTAATTACTAGACTAATTACATAATATGTCATTAGATCAATTATATATAAACTGTCTTTATTTTAAAGATTATAATCTTACCTAAATTAACTTTATTTATTTATGTAAAATCGAATAAGTAAATATTCCATAAAATTATAGCTGATTTATTGTTTCATAAATTTGATTAAATCGAGTAAATAAATATTCTATAAAATTATAGCTGATTTTATTGTTTCCTAAATTTGGTTTTTAAAATTTTATTTTAAAAATATATTGTTTTAACTAAATAATTAATTTGTAACATATGTAAAAACTTTAATTTTAAATTTTAATTATTTGTACAATAATATACTATTTAAATATTTAAAAATATTTATTTAATTTATTAATTTTTTAAAAAATATTATAATATTGTATCCCGTGTATAACGTAGAAATCAACTAATATTTTATTGTTTTGGGTCATTCTGTGGAGAAATTCGTGATGTAGCTGAATAAGTTTCTATATATGAGATATTTCCATGTAAACTTTCCACGCTTACCTAAACTTGATATTATACCCTGAATATATGGAATCTCTTCATAATTAACCTACAAGTGAACTTCCAAAATTTCATAAACATGCTTGACTCATTTTTTTTTTATAAACATAATCATTAAACAAAACTAGATAAAATAAATTACAAAAATTCCTTGTTAAAATCTCAAAAAACTAAAATTCTGCTATGTTTTTCCCAATATTTTTAAACTATTACAAACTAAATTTTTAAAAGTTAAATTGTAACTTACGTTAAATGGGGTAGCATCTTTGGAGGTCCTGGGGATGGTGGACAAAATTCTTATATTATAAAAAAAGGAATTGTGTCCATAGAGAATGGTATTATAGAGTTTCAATAATGTACCTTTTAACGTGACAAACAATTGTAAGATATATATATATATATATATATATATTTTAAAATTACAAATAAGGGTTCACGATCAAATAAAAAACGAGTCATCTTAAACGAAACTTGATTTTTTTTTTGTTTTTTATATAATTCATATCACGCAGGTACAACAATTCATTTTATACATATCAAGAAAGAAAAACATAGGAATGCATTATTTCGCATTTCATTCGTGTTTATTACGAGTTTACTTTATTTATAGTTGAAGCAAAGCATCCGTCATTGTAGTTGAATATATCATCTGATCAGCTTCGGATCTGAATCTGTAGTTCCTTTCCTCATCATCGCCACAAATTCCTCATAGTTTATCCTCCCATCCTATCAATCACAATCATCATCATTATTCAATATGTTTTTGTAACATCCATCATCATCATCATCATTAGACCGAACAAAAACGACTAGAATCAATGTTTTTCTTACGTTGTCGGTATCAACATCATCGATAACTTCATCTACGGTCGCATCATCACCCATACCATATTGAGTCATGGAATGTTTAAGCTCGTCCCTCGTGATATATCTATTGTTTTTTCAAAAAAGGAAAGAATATGTTAGAAGACAATTTGATGTTTATTTGGATAAATAAGGAGATGGGTATAAGAATACAAACCCGCTTCTGTCCTTGTCGAAGAATTTGAATGCTTTTATCAAATTCTCTTCTTTCTCCAATCTATGGCGATGCATTGTAGCAGTTATAAACTCAATGTAATCAATCGTCCCGCTTTTGTCCACATCAGCCTATAAATGAACAAAAACCATTGACAAAGTTTAGCTTTTGATGATTTCTTTTGCGTGGTTTGATGTTTTTCTTTTCTTACAGCTTCCATGAGTTGTTTGATTTCAGATTCTGTAAGCTTAGATCCAAGGCGATGTAACCCGCTTCTTAGTTCATCAATAGTGATGGTTCCACTACCATCTGTATCCATGTTCTTGAACATTTGCTTTAATCCCTTTATCTCTTCTTCCGATAAGTTTTCCGCTATCACCTAATATTATAAAACAAAGAATTTCAAAATTTAATTTATATTTTTAGATCGATCTTCAAATCATCTTGGAGATGGATAATCATTTACTTTACCTTCAAGGCAAGTTTCTTGAGCTTATTCATTGCGCGGAACTGCTTCATCCTAATAAGAACAGCGCTATCGATAGGTTTATCTGATATTTTGCTGTCTGTCATCCATGGATGCTCTGGTTTTTTTTTCAATAAAACAAAAACCGCAACAAAAGATCGGTTAGTTAGGACTTAGGAGGTAGAATATGTTACAAATGTAGACGCATTGCAAACATACCAAGTGCTTCAGCTGCGGTAATCCTTTTCTTAGGATCTCTTGTCAGCATTTTTCTAATCAAATCTTTCGCGTTTTCCGATATAGTAGGCCAAGGAGAAGTCTCAAGATCTAGTTTTCCTTCCAAAATCGCCTCAAATATAGTCTTTTCGGTCTCTAAGCAACAATAAATGGTACCGACGTTTCCACATTTCATGTCTCATATATCATTCTTCAAATTGAGTATGCATGTGACTATAAATTTTGGATTGAAATTGTTTTTGCATACCTCCCCAAAATGGAGGAACACCGCTGAGAAGAATGTAAAGCATGACACCGGCGCTCCATACATCGATCTCTTTCCCGTAGTTTCGATGTAGAACTTCAGGTGCAACGTAGTATGCGCTCCCAACTATATCTCTATACACTTTGTCTACACAAAATTTGTCATATGTAAGGATTTCAATATGCCGAACCAAAGTTTAGCCTAATATACATTCAAATATATTCAATCCTAATACAGCTCCTCAGTCTCAAAAGTCTTTTAATTTTTGGTGTGAATCAAAATCTTTAAAAGAATTAATTCCCCATTAAATGATTTCAGTTTTTTTTTTTTTTTTTCATTTTCAATCTTGTGGGAAACATCTGTTGACTTGGGTTGACCCAAGTCGTTTTCGAAGTTGACTTGGGTTGACCCAAGTCGTTTTCGAAGTTGACTTGGTGTGACACTAGATTGATCCCACGCGGAGATACAATGTCGCTATCTTTTTTTCTTGATTCTACCACAAGTTTAAACATTATGGTTTATCTCCTAAACACACTAACTACTCAATGTAAACACAAAGACAAATCTTTGAAACAAGACACTTAATTTGGTTCGTAAAAATTACTAACACAAGAAAATAAACACTCGTAATAATAGTAATCAAGAAGATGAAGTTAACGTAACTTTACCTTCTTCGATGAAAACAGAGAGTCCAAAATCAGTTGCCTTGATCGGAGAATCTTCTTCGTTACTAACAAGCAAGAAATTCTCAGGCTTTAAGTCTCTATGAACGACGCCCATGAAATGACAAACATGAACAACATTAACGATCTGTCTGAATATATTAGCAGCTTCTTTCTCAGAGTAACTCCCTTTCTTGATGATACGATCAAAGAGCTCTCCTCCAGAACAGAGTTCCATGACCAAATGAAGATTTTCTTTGTCTTCATACGCGCCTCGAAACTCGACGATGTTAGGTTGACCAGTGAGGTGTTGCAAGATCATGACCTCACGTCTCACATCTTCGATGTCTTTGCGACGTATGAGTTTTCGTTTTGAGATGGATTTGCAGGCGTATTCTCTGCCGTTGGATTTATCCGTACATCGGTAGGTTATTCCGAATTGGCCCCGGCCGAGTTCTTTATGGAGGTCGTAGAGAGCTGAGATATCGATCATTGGTCGGTTTAGGATTGGACCGATTTGAGAACCGGAGGAGGAGGAAGTCGGAGGAGCCGGTTTGGGTTTGGGTTTGGAGGTGAAATGACCGGTTTGGCCTTGAGAAACTGTTGGTTTAGGGAGAGGTTGGTGCTGATGACGAGGGCTAGAATCGGAAGAAGAAGAGATTGGGATCTCATGGGTTTGAGATTTGGAGAAGCAAAATCCCATAATGTTTTTTCTAAACAAATTTTTTGTTCGAACGTTTTTGTTTCTCTGGTTTTTGGTCGTTTTATGGGGGTTTTTAAGCATGTGAGCAAAGTAGATCGGTCTTATTCCGTGATTTTTTTTTTGGGGGTCCTTTTATTAGACTCTTTTTTTTTTTTTTTTTTTTATTCTATGAAATAAAGGGAAGATGAATAAAAAATAATGAAAATTTAAAAGAGATGAAAATAATGTTGCATTGATAAGGTTTGTGGGGGTGCCTTGCTTTTGCGTTTAGAGAAGGTTAGGGTATCATTTTTCCTCATTGTGGCCCCTTGGAGAGGGTCTCTCTAGGTTCCCTTCTTCTTTTGCTATAAAATAATAATCAATCCCTCAAGAAAACTTAAGTTTGCTTTTAAAGGAGCAAAGAGTTTATATATTTGTAAAATATTTATTCTGAGAAAGATGATTATAAATTACGGATATTGCAATTGATTGGAAAAAAGGACAAATTAAGTTTGGTTCAATAATCTAATTGATTCCTTTATTTCGTTGGTCTATCTTGTCATCATGATTTCCTTCCACATGCTATATATGAATATTTAAAGGTTTTGGGTAAAAGCGTAGTTTATCCTAGTTGTAAAAATTAGTAACTTTGACATAAGTTTAATGTTTCGAATACAAATGCAGCATTATCCTAAGCTATAACTAATTACAACTTTTTTTAATCCCATTCCTGAACCATCCTCAAGAAAATCGTACAAAAAAAAAAGAAGGTAATACAATACGATATCGTTTCCTCGATTTTTATTCACTTTTGAACAAATTACAGAACCAAAAAAAAATATCACCAATACTGGAGAACACAAAATATATAGCTCTTTATTTTGTTTCTCTATATAACCATCAAACAATACATCACAAAATTCACACTTTTCACCTGGAAAAAGAGTTTCGATACGATAGCTCCATTACCTGATTTAACTGGTTGCGTCGCGGCTGTAGAATTGGTCAAGTGTCTTTGCAGGGATACGATGAAGAAGCTCGCGTGGGAAGATACGGAGCAATGTCCAAGCCAAGTCCAGCGACTGGAAGATGTTGCGTGTGTCATAAGCTCCTTGCATCACAAACTTTCTCTCAAACTTATCCAAAAACTCTAGATAAAGCAGATCCTCTGAAGAAAGTGCTTCTTCTCCAACAACAGCTTTCATCGCTTGAACATCTTTACCAATTGCATAATTCGCATATAGTTGGTTCGACACATCTGAATGGTCTTTGCGAGTCATGCCTTCGCCAATAGCGCTCTAACAGAACGAGGAATGGTACGTTAATAAGATCTAGAGAGAAAATGTGATAGGTATTAATCAAAATTGGAGGTGAATTTTAACCTTCATTAAACGAGAAAGAGATGGAAGCACATTGATGGGTGGATATATCTGTTTGTTAGGGAAGAAACAAAGATGAAATTTGATTCAGAGCCCAATCATAATATAAGCGAAATCGGTAAGATCAGGGTCTCGCGGGAATTATTACCTGTCTGTTCTGAAGCTGCCTATCGATATATATCTGACCTTCAGTAATGTAACCAGTAAGATCTGGAGTGGGATGCGTGATATCTGATTTTGTTTAAAAAAAAAAAAAACAAAGAGTATAAGTATTGAGGTTTCCTAAGAAACAAAATAGAAATCTGGGGATTGTTTTAGATATAATTGTTTACCGTCATTGGGCATAGTGAGAATAGGGATTTGGGTGATGGAACCTTTTCTTCCTTCGATACGCCCAGCACGTTCATAAATAGTTGCAAGGTCAGTGTACATATAACCAGGATATCCACGTCTTCCAGGAACTTCTTCTCGGGCAGCAGAAACCTACAGTTTCTCAAGCCTATTATCAAATTTGAAAAAAAGGGATATGGAATAAAGGGGCTATTTCAGTATGAAATTTTCATTTTACCTCACGAAGAGCATCCGCATAAGAACTCATATCGGTCAATATAACAAGGACGTGTTTCCCACATTCATAAGCCAGATATTCAGCTGTTGTGAGGGCAATTCGAGGAGTGATGATTCTCTCAATGGTTGGGTCATTGGCCTGTTGGAATAATGGAAGGTCAATTCCGTATGAAGGTAAGAAATATATTACACCAAAAAACAGCAAGATACGGGAATAAGCTTCAGAAGTCACAACTAGTAAATATACCAGGTTCAGGAAAAGAGTAACTCTCTCCATTGATCCATTCTCTTCAAAATCTCGCTTGAAGAATTGAGCTGTCTCCATGTTCACACCCATAGCTGCAAACACAATTGCAAAATTGTCCTCTCCATGATCCTAGAAAACAACAAGGGGCGGGGACGAATCATGGATTTTATGAGACAGCCAACGTCGAAGAGGAATGTCTACAAACAAGGATATTCAATTTTGTTTTTGACAGAAACAGAGTTTCCTCTAAAAGAAAAAAGCATCTCCAAATTGAAGGCCTTTAGATGTACCACAAATTCATCAACACACTTGTAGAAAAAATTACAAATTAAATAAGTGCTTTAGCGAATTCTTCTGATTATAGTATATTTGTGGTGATACTGGTTACAAGGATTACCTCAAGTAGATCAACAGTTTTTTCCAAACGCTTGACAAGACCAGCCTGACGACAAATCTGAGCAGCAATTTCATTATGTGGAAGACCAGCAGCAGAGAAAAGAGGAATCTTCTGTCCACGAGCAATGGAATTCATGACATCAATTGTCGAAATCCCTGTCTGTATCATCTCTTCTGGATAGGTTCTTTCACTGGGGTTGATTGAACTTCCTATCAATATAACACACTGACACATTTAAGAAGAAACCGAAACACAGACAGAATACTGCTTCAGAATCTCAATGGAGCAATTTTCCTCTTTAAGCTTACCAGAGATATCAAGGTATGCCTCTGGCAAAATGGGAGGGCCATTATCAATTGGTTTTCCTGAACCGTTAAATATGCGCCCAAGCATGTCCAATGATACAGGTGTTTTCAAAACCTGAAACACACAAGTAATAAAGAGGAAGCAAACACATCAACCAATCGTTACAAAAGAACAGCGAAACACTGGAGGAACGAATGATTTTATGGAAATTTACCTCTCCTGTGAATTGCACAGTGGTAAACTTGTTGTCAATTCCAGATGTCCCTTCAAAAACCTGAAACCCTTAGCGGAGTAAGTCAATGTGGAAATGACCTATTCATTGTACATCTAGATTCACATAATTGGTGTTATGTATAATTCAGAGTTTGAAATAACATTGACAAAAAAATCCTAAACCTGCACAACTGCTTTCTCGCCATCGACTTCCAAAACCTGACCACGTCTTGTTGATCCATCTCCTAAGCGAATATTAACAATTTCCTGGTACTTTGGACCCTGTTTTATAATACAGTACAAGAAAGTGTTAGTTAAGTTTCCCTCACAAAGTAAATTAGCATCGCTTGATGAATCAAAATTATGTTCTTACTTTCACTTTGTCAAGAATGACCAATGGTCCTGCAACACCAGAAACAGTTCTGTACTCTGCAATTCAAAGATCCATGATCAGTCTTATACTAAAGAAAAATAGTTAACAACATTAACGACTCGAGAACATTGACAAGCAGGGTCAAAAAGAGCCAGAGTGCTAGAAAATCCCCATAAAATCGAGATTTGGAGAAGTAAGTTCTGAATAAACAAGATCACATGCTTAATCAAACTGCAAAATCCAAGCAAAAACAAAGGAAGACCTACAAACAAATCAATATGGTGTGATCCATATATCGGTGACTTACCCATGCCGATCTCCAAAGTCCCTTCTTCCACGTCGATATCATTCGCCCCCATTTTCACAGATCAAAGATAAACCAAATCAAGCCGCTCCTGGTTCCGCAATACAAAAATCAATGGAAATTTCGATCCAATCATACAAACTCAGATGGAGAAAATCTGGTGAAAGTGACATGGAACAAGGAAAGGGACGCAATCGAATTGCAAGGATGATCTGAATCAACAAAACACGTACCTGGAACGGTTAGATTCGAGCCGAGAGAGAGAGAGAGAGAGTTATGGTTTATGAGTTTCTCTGTGACTAATCAAGTTCTTCTCTGTGAACGTGGTTTAGACCATATCTCAAATCTATTTTTTGGGGTCCCGGATCGTAATTTTTGTTTATCATTTTTGTTGAAGGAGGCTTTTGTTTACTTATATTTACATTTAAAGATCAAACTCTATACTATAAATTGCAAAAATAGCTCATTACCAGATTACGTTTCTGCCACGTCAGCAAACATAAAATCAACGGTTGGAGATGAAAGAGAGTTGTCTCGCTTAGCTTCCGAGCAATCGTAGCCGTTGCTTACACTCACCGACACCGTCTCTCTGGTTTTAATAATCTCCGTCGATCATGGGAGAGACAAAGAGTGTGAACTATAGCTAGCGAGAGAATAATGATTCGAACGATTTTGCTGTTCCTTGTTGTCGTCGTCGTCATTATCGGGACGCGAGTACAAGCGCAGCTAGTGCCGCCGGTGAGGCAAGATGGTTTCGTTTACCCACCGGGTCATCGTTTTGACCCGAATACTATACTAATTGAGGCGTTTTTTGACCCGGTTTGCCCGGATAGTAGAGACTCTTGGCCGCCTCTGAAGCAAGCTCTTCATCACTATGGATCTCGCGTTGCCCTTCTCCTCCATCTCCTTCCTTTACCGTCAGTTCTCTAGATTCTCTCTTTGCCTTAAATTTGAAATTGTCCTTTGCTTGGATGAGAAATTGTTTTGAGCTTAGTTTAAGTTTTGTTCTCCTGAACCTGAAGCTACCACATGCCATTTTAGTACCTTCATTTCTGTATTGGTTGGTTCGACTATCATAATCAATCGACAAGTAGCTCAGGATAGGTTTGGACTTTAAAATATATTTCGCTGTCTGTTTTATGATTTGTTTCATGAAAATGTGAATGTTTCATTTGAGATTTGTCAAAATATTTGTTCTTTTAATCAATCTTGGCTTTTTCGGAATTTGCAGCTACCATGACAATGCATATGTAACCTCTCGGGCCTTACACATTGTGGATACCATAAACGCCAATGCTACGTTCAGTTTGCTGGAAGGGTTCTTCAAGCATCAGGTTTGTTCAATGATGATAGTGAAAACTTGTTTCGCAGGTCTGGGAAACAAAAGAGTGATCTTAATCTTGTAGAAAGCTAAAACTTAGCTCTATGTGAATCTCTCTTCAGCTGCTTGTTATATTGTTTGAATCTAAGAATTGATATGTGATGTTTGCATGGTTCACTGAAACTGTTTTTTGACAGACATTGTTCTACAGTGCGCAAACACAACTCCTGTCAAGACCTGAAGTTGTGGAGAAAATAGTCCAGCTCGGAACAGTCACGTTGGGAAACTCATATCAATCGGTCCTCAAATCCGGCTTCGGCAACAAAAAATCGGATCGTGCAACCAGGGTTTCCTTCAAGGTGATTCTTTCAGCTTACTTCTCTGGAATTTACCTTTTTTTAACACCTTTCACTAGTCCAGGAACTAAAATTTCATACAGACAGAGACAAGGTCACTGGCTGCATAGTCATCATCTTCTATGTTGCCGTCCCTCTAATATCCCACACACACAAAAAAAAACAGTAGAAGAATACTGAGTTCTAATGGCCTGATTCTTGACCTGAAATCGAAAATACTCAATGGCTATCCTCACTGTGTTACCTGAACACGAATTTAGTTCATATTTTGCTTTTGTGGCGTTATGTATTGCAGTATAGTGCTTCGAGAGGGGTTTATGGGACACCAACCTTCTACGTTAACGGGTTCGTACTGTCTGATGCTGCTTCCCCCTCAAATTTTGGAGGATGGAAAAAAATCATTGATCCTCTGTTTCAACCACATGAGGCAGAGATATAAGATAACCTCGTTTCCTTCCTTTGAAGATCTTAAGTGCTTTTGCTTATCTGTACTGTAATGTATATACTTGTTCAAAATGGGTATGTTATTCATTGTAAATCCCCTATATATTATTTGAGAATTACACTTATAAATAAACCTTACAAAATGTTAATAATTACATCATATTGCTATTACATCTAAGAACAAATTAAAATCTCTCTAAAAGTATTTTAATCCATTAATTATTATGTTATAATTTGATTAAATATTAAATTAATTATTTATAATTTTCGTTTTAAATAATTTATTTATTTTAATTTTTTTGAAAAGAAGTTAAAAATAGATTTTGTGAAGATTTTGTTGATTTAATTAAACAAACTAATTTAAATTAAATTAAATATTGATTTAATTTTCCAAAAATAAAAGATTTGACGTAGATTGCGATTTTTTTGAAGATTTTAAAGAAAAATTTAAACCGATTTAATTATGTTTTTAAGTGCTAACAAATATTCGATATTATAAAAATTGATATTATAATTTTCATAAAGTTTTGAAAGAATTACAATTTTCTAATATCCTGATTTTATAATTTTTGGATATTTTTCTATAATTACAATTTGTCTGTGCTATAACACTGAATATATCCTAGTTTGTAATTAAATAAAGTGATCCATATAAAAGTTGGCCAGTCCGATTATATTAAACAGAAATTGTAATGACAAAGGTGAATTTTTGAACGTTTTTAACTTCAGTGATTTTTATATTGTGAGAAGCATAATTTTTTAAAACATCATTAACACTATATTATTTTACATAAATATTAAATAAATACATTTTTAAAAGTACAATAAATAACATCACATGTTGAATTTATTGTAAAACTTTTTCGGATATTTCTATTTTTATAAATATTTACTATTTTTATACTAAATTATCCATATCTTAAAATTGTGGCCTACTTTTGTTTTAATACTAGTGAACCAAACGAATCCTCCATCTGTCTTTGTGTTGTGATAACAACGTGAGGAAGTGTGACGATGTGATCATGTGAGAAGGCTTTGTTAAAAGATTAAGGATCATATCACAGCCGAAACTATAACCTCGACGAAAAACATAGGCTACATTTTTCAGATCATTAATACAAAATAGATGGAAATTTTACTTTATTCATAAAAAAAAAAAAAAAAAAACACATCATAATTATCTTTGGAAGACCATTGTAATTATTTTTAAATAAGAACAAAATCAACATAATTCGGAAAAAGCAGAGATTATATTTATTGAAGAGACTTTACTCTACTATCAGTAATATCTTCGTTGAATGAATCTGTTTCGATTTTAAAAAGGACAAAAGAATGACTCGAAGTTGTGTCACATTTCATCTTTAACTAATTATGCTATTAGTCTTATATGCTTCTCACGTTTAGTGGGTCAAGACTTTCCAACAATATTTTATTTTGTAATTATGGATTGTCACATTCACAACAATTATATTTTAGCTAAATTCAAACCAGACATTACTTTTCTTTTATCGTAAGAAAACATAGATCTCAGTTTCTTGTTGAAGTTTGACAGTTATTATTATGATCATAAAATTTCCAAAGAATTGTGTATATGACTTTATTAAATACTGGTATAATATGATATATATTTTTTTGGTGTGTAAAAGCTGAGAAAATTTTAAAAGTTCGTCTAAACTCTAAAGCATAGAGTGTAAGTGTACCCGTCTGCAAAAATAAACACAGACACGTTCCCAAAATTTTAAAATTAAATACAATTTTGTCTTTTAATTATATTTATTAATTAATTCTAGTTAGTACCGAAAGTTCAGAATATTTTCTATTAATAACGTGTAGATTTAGTTCTCATCTAAACAATAAAATTTTATTTTATTTTCTGAAAAAGCCATTTAGACTTTTTCCTTCGCATTTTGTGCTACTGGATAATCTTCTCGAAGATTTTATTACAATAATTTAAAGTTTATTTACTCTCACAAAAAAAAAAAAAAACATATGGCTCAACTAAACCGAAAAAATATATATGTAAACCGAATTTCAGGACTGTCCCGGTTATATATTCGGTTCTGAATCCTAATTTCCGGATCCGAACGAACAAGTAACGAGCAATTTCTTCAATGTACTCGACTGGTTAAATGACCGGTTTAGCTTGATTTAGCGCGGTTCGGTCTGGTTGGGTTTAAAACAAAATCTTGAACCGAAACCGATTAGGGTAGTGCAACGTGTGTGTGTGGAAGAGAAGTAGTGCGGCTGTGATATATATCAGAGAGGCGCTTTGCATCAAATGGTTCTTCTTAGGGCGTATAAGGAGAAGATACAAAGCCGTACAAAGAGGGCTCTTCCTGGGCAAAACCACCATTTTCGTTATATCTGAATCTTCGTCTCTCTCGAAAGATCTAACCACAACAACCGCGTAAGGTAAAGTATCAAAAGCTATATTGATTCGAAGATAAATCCCTATTTTATTCCTTTTTCTGGTTTGTGTGTGTGTGTGTTTTGCTTCAAGGATTCGACAAAATTCAAAAACCCTAGGTTTCTCACTGATTTTTGGGTGGGATTCAGATGGATAGGTATCATCGAGTGGAGAAGCCGAAGGCGGAGACGCCGATTGATGCGAACGAGATCCGTATCACTAGTCAAGGCAGGGCACGAAACTACATCACCTATGCGATGACTCTTCTTCAGGTATTGCATTTTCTTCATCATCGATGAATCTGAAATGTGTCAATCCAATTCATGTTTATGTAGCTTTTTTTTTTTGTGGCGTGTTGGGAGATTTGGGTTTAGGGTTTATGAACGGTTATTGTCAACTGGTATGAAGATGTTTTGAATCCAGATATTAATATTTTGAGGTTTAATAGAAGCTCTTTTGTAATCTATTAGAAAATGATTAGATTTGTGCTTCATTTATGTTAATCTATTAGAAGTTTTGTTAACATGAGTTTGCCTTCTGATTGAACAAATTTATGATTCAAGGATTCTTGTCATGTAGCAGATAGATGCTTAGACTATTTGAGTTATTAGTAATGTCATTTATTTGTTGTGTGGTTAAAGATGACTAAATTTTCCATTGGGGGATTGTGATTCAGTTGAACATTTTATTTAGACTTTGTTTTCTTTTTATAGGAAAAAGGTTCAAGCGAAGTTGTATTCAAGGCAATGGGAAGAGCTATCAACAAGACCGTGACCATTGTAGAGCTGATCAAGGTAATTTTGAGATTTGTCATGTCGAATTCCCAAAACGTGGTTCAGTTGATGGGTTATCTGAAAATGTTCTTTTTAATATGTAATGCAGAGAAGGATCCCTGATCTTCATCAGAACACATCTATTGGATCCACAGACATAACAGACACATGGGAACCACTAGAGGAAGGCCTTCTACCGTAAGGGGCCAATAAAACTTTTATAAAAGCGCATTTTGAATATGTTCAACTGTTTCATGTTTTGTCACCTTAACAAACTGTTACTTAATTCTTTCCTTTTTGTTTTGTCTTGAAGTTTGGAGACTACAAGGCATGTGTCAATGATAACCATTACGCTATCCAAGAATGAGCTTAATACATCCTCTGTTGGGTGAGATTCTAGGATTCCTTTTTTTGATGTTTCTGAATGATTTTTTTTGTTTGTTTGTGGTCCAGCATAATCAGATACTTGCGTTATGTCTCAAGTAATTGTCTGTTGAGAGAGTCTGTCTCTGTCCGACAAAAATATTGCATTTATTTGATAAGCATCTTTATTGTATCCCTGATTATTATAGCGGTGTCATAACTTCTTAATTCTAATAATTTTGATCAAATGATGTTTCAGGTACCAGTGCCCGATTCCTATTGAGATGGTGAAGCCAATGGGCGATATTGATTACGAAGGGCGAGGTATGTCAATGTCACTCTCAGTGACTTTTTAAATTCCCCTTTTACTAGCTGTCTTCATAAGTCTTTTTTTTCATTTTTCTTGCAGAGGGTTCACCTGGTGGCAGAGGGAGGGGAAGGGGAAGAGGAAGGGGAAGGGGAAGAGGAAGGGGAAGAGGCGGTAGAGGTTAGATTACTTTAGAAATACTCTATTTAGATCACCATGCATCCCAAATCGCAGCCTTTCAGTTGAGATTTTGAACATATGATTCATGGATTCATGTTAAGTTTTGTTTCATCTTTTTGCTGTCAGGAAATGCCTATGTGAACGTTGAGTATGAAGATGGAGGTTGGGAACGTGATCAGTCCTATGGACGTGGCAGAGGACGTGGCAGAGGACGCAGCAGTCCTGGTCGTGGGAGAGGAGGATACAATGGTCCTCCAAATGAGTATGATGCACCACAAGATGGAGGTTATGGTTATAATGCTCCTCCTCATGAACACCGTGGATATGACGATGCCCCTCCTCGCCGTGGGGGTTATGATGGTCCTCAGGGTCGTGGCGGTTACGATGGTCCTCAAGGCCGTGGCGGCTACGATGGTCCTCCTCAAGGTCGTGGCGGCTACGATGGTCCTCAAGGCCGTGGTGGCTACGATGGTCCTCCTCAAGGCCGTGGTGGCTACGATGGTCCTCAGACCCGTGGTAATCAAAACACACCTTTTTCTTTTTATCCGGTTCTTGAACTGTATTTGTGGGGAATAAGCCATGAATTTTGAATTGGTTTGATGCAGGGCGTGGACGTGGACGCGGAAGGGGAGGTCGTGGAAGAGGTGGAGGAGGAGGTCGTGGTGGTGGATTCAACAACGGATCAGATGGACCACCAATTCAGGCAGCTGCTTGAGAGTGAGGTTTCTCGTACACAAACATAAAAAGAAAAAAAGCCCAAGTCGTTGGATTTTTTTTTTCTATCTCCTTGCTCTCTCTCTCTTTCTATGTTTGCTTCTTCTGCCCATCAAGAAGACATGTTTGCCATAAGTGTATCTCTTTCCCCTTTTTTTCTTTTTTAATCCATTGATTCACAGTTCTTTTAGTTTGTTATCTGTTTTGTTTAGAGTCGCTTAGGGTATAACGTATGTTCAATTTATTTATGGTCGGTCGTCATCTTGGGTTTTTGTTAGAGAAGAACTACTGAGGCATCCTCTTTCTTTTTCTTTTTTTTTTTGTTTATTATCTCTTCTGTTTTGTGGTTTTGTTTAGGTGAGAGTGAGACACAGTTTGGACAAATTAACTCTTTTCTTCTTTGGTTATCAGTTTGGAACAATTGATTCTTTTATTTCTAAGTATCCTTTTAATTTGAATTATTTTCCGAGCTTATACGTGACGAGAAGTTGACACGACGAAAACGACGGATTAATAACCAGAGAAGCAGAAGCCATCAATTCTTGAATTTGCTTCAGGACTTTTTAAATCTTTTCTATATTTTTTGTTGGATTAAGTTCAATATCCTAAACTGAGAAGAGTGGTCCATAACAACAAAGGAGACTTAAAACAACAGCAAAAAAGTTAACGCCGTTGCCGGGGATCGAACCCGGGTCACCCGCGTGACAGGCGGGAATACTTACCACTATACTACAACGACTTTGTTGGTCTGTTAAACGAAACAATGTACTTATATTACCAAATATAATTCTGTCTTGAAGGAAAAGAAAAGGAAATAGTTCGGGTAGGAAAAAATTAACAACATATTTATTATTTACTACTTATGTGCTTAAATCCCAACTCTCCTCAATTTTTATATTTTTGTGAAGAAGACTGAGATTTGCGAAAAAAGATGACTCAAGACGTGGAGATGAAAGATAATCACACCCCAACTCAATCCGTAGTCTCTGCTACTACCTCTACGCTACAGCGTAAATCTCCATCTTATGCTTCAGTTACGCCTATTTTCTCAATGCTACTAGGGTTGCTTTTATGTTTCAAAATTGATTTCATTTGGAATGCTTCTTTTCCCAGATTTGAAGGAGATTGCAGCTCTGATCGATACCGGTTCTTATACAAAGGAAGTCCGCCGTATTGCTCGTGCTGTGCGTCTCACCGTGGGACTACGACGGAAGCTCACCGGTTCTGTGATCTCTTCTTTCCTTGATTTCGCTTTAGTTCCTGGATCCGAGGTTCACACTCGTCTTTCTTGTTTTGTTCCCAAGGTATGTCTAGCTTCACTTCTCTACTTTGATTTCATGTAATTTTGCTTCTTCTTTTTTCTCCCTCAGAATTGTGATTCTGAGCTTATTAGATTTTGTAATTTGCAGACTT
The DNA here is from genome assembly GCA_026770425.1 of Boechera divaricarpa. Classification (NCBI taxonomy): domain Eukaryota; kingdom Viridiplantae; phylum Streptophyta; class Magnoliopsida; order Brassicales; family Brassicaceae; genus Boechera; species Boechera divaricarpa. Next base: position 26,467,527 of record CM049182.1, on the reverse strand, counting down.
TAAGATTCATGTATTAATGATTACCCTTAATTTGAATGCTTGGAATGAGATATTTTTTTTCTGAATTGTAGTTGCCTAGCTACATTCGAGTTATACCCGTGAAGCTTCTTTAGATATACTGACATTTGGATCTTTAATAATGGTTCAGAGTGATGAACATGACATGGAAGTTGATACAGCATCATCGACATCCCAAGCTCCTCCTAAGCATTTACCTGCTGAGCTCGAGTTTTACTGCTACTTCATTGTTCTTCTTTTTCTCATTGATCAGAAAAAGTACAACGAGGTTACTTCTTCTATCTCTCTAAGGGTCTTCATCGACATACTTTGTTAATTAGTGTTGTTGAGGTCTTAATTACATATGTGCTTTGCTTTATCATCTTTCAGGCCAAAGTTTGTTCTTCAGCTAGCATTGCTCGCCTCAAAGGCGTAAACAGGAGAACCGTTGACGTCATTGCTTCAAAATTGTATTTTTACTACTCTTTAAGCTACGAGCTAACAGATGATCTTGCAGAGATACGTAGGTGAGTCGTTCACAGACAGTTTTGTTTTCCTCTTTTAACTTTTTTCATATTAGTCCAACAGTCAATTATCTGATTAACTTGTTTCTCTTTCTGTTGCAGTACTCTTCTTGCTCTACACCATTCGGCAACACTGCGCCATGATGAATTGGGCCAGGTGCGTAATTTTCAAATTTTCCAAAACAATCAATCTTATGAATCTTTTGCTTTGATACTTAAAACTGCCATTCATGTTGCAGGAAACACTTCTGAATCTGTTGCTTCGCAACTATCTACACTACAATCTCTACGACCAAGCAGAGAAGCTTAGGTCAAAGGCACCTCGATTTGAGGCACACTCTAACCAACAGGTAACCTTTCAGTCTTGCCTCCATACACTTGGCATCGTGGCTTTCTAGTTTTAGGTTATTGTGTATATCTATTTCTCTGATGCTTACTTATGCCAACTTTTCACTGTCAATTTCTTCAAATTGCATTCACATATTCCTTTTTCACTTATGTCTGCTGCTATGTTGCTCATGTTCTTCTATGTATGTTGCACTATGGTTGTACCTTCTGTAATTCAGTTTTCTTGTTTCTCTTGTTATATTTCTGAAACTGCTCATGATCATTTTTTCTTTAATCTACCTTGCATGCTCCTTTTCTTCGCTTCATTTGAATCCTCTCGTGGTTTCTGAGTCCTCCATATTCACAAAAGTATATATATATATATTCTCTAGCTGGAGGATACTCATCTCATGATATGATATACAGTTTTGTAGGTACCTGTTTTACTTGGGGAAGATCCGGACGATTCAACTAGAGTACACCGATGCAAAAGAGAGCCTTCTCCAGGCTGCTAGGAAAGCACCTGTTGCATCTTTGGGCTTCAGAATTCAGTGCAATAAGTGGGCTATTATAGTTCGACTGTTGTTGGGTGAAATTCCAGAACGGTCAATCTTCACTCAGAAAGGAATGGAGAAGCCTCTGAGGCCATACTTTGAGCTTACCAATGTAAGCCCATCATTGCATCTGTGACATCCACTATAGTTAAGGTTCTCTTACTAATATTCATGTTTATATTATTGACAGGCTGTGAGGATTGGTGACTTGGAGCTATTTGGGAACGTCCAAGAGAAGTTTGCAAAAATATTTGCGAAAGACAGGACTCACAACCTCATAGTTAGACTGCGACACAACGTGATCAGAACAGGACTGCGCAATATCAGCATCTCTTACTCCAGAATCTCCCTACAGGACGTCGCACAGAAGCTAAGACTGAACTCAGCGAACCCAGTGGCTGATGCAGAAAGCATTGTGGCTAAAGCCATTAGAGATGTAGCAATCGATGCAACCATTGACCACAAGAACGGTTGGATGGTCTCCAAGGAAACAGGAGACATCTACTCCACTAACGAACCGCAGACAGCGTTTAACTCCAGAATTGCGTTCTGTTTGAATATGCATAATGAAGCGGTCAGAGCGTTGAGGTTCCCGCCAAACACGCACAAGGAGAAAGAAAGCGACGAGAAAAGGAGGGAGAAGAAACAGCAAGAAGAGGAGCTAGCCAAATACATGGCTGAGGAAGACGATGATGATTTCTAGATTTGATTCAAATTCTACTGTTGTCTGTTAACACTTTTTGTTATTTCGACATCTCTGACTTTTCTTGTTATTGTGGACATCAGTTCACATACTTTAGGACATCAAAAACTTATCAAATTTTGGTGATAATTCACCGTAGAGGCGAATATGTGATCATGTACTAATAATATAAAACATGAACATGATTCCAAACCAAAGATCAGTAGATGGGCCTTGTCTAAGGCCCATTAGTTATCTAATTCCAAATCGGCGAAGTATCACCGATTGTTTTTTCGCCGTCGAGAGGTTAAACACTCGAAACGATTTGTTCTGTGTTGTTTTGTCTGAAACTTACGGAGAATGGAGATTCAGAAGACTGAGGTAACGAAGAATCCAGAAATTGAGGATATTATCGAGTTAACTAAGCAAAGTAGACACGATGAAGTAGAAGCATGCGACGAGCAACAGAAGCAGCAAGCTCACGAAGATGAGGAAAATCGAGATGAAGACGAAGACGAAGACGAAGACGAATTGAGAAAACTGCTTCTTTCAGATATTGGAGAGCTTCCGCTTTCTCCTCCTTCAGCTACACAAGTCAATTTTGTTTCTTACTTCATCACAGGTTCACAGATTCAGCTACCGTTTTTTTTTATTCAATAAACCCCCTTTTGATAGTTTTGCAGTGAATTAAATCCTTTTCAATATTTTGCAGATTTCACGAAATCAGGTCATGATCAATACATTTACCGTCACGCAAATGGGTATGTCAAAGATTGTTCCTTTTTCAATCTCACTTTGAAATAATGAAATTGGTTCTCTTACTTGTGTGTGTGTGTTTGTTTGTTAGTTTGTGTGTAATTGGATTGGCTCCTACGCATATAGCTTTTAAGGACGAAGATGGGATTACTAACGTCGATTTCAATGTCGGTAAGTCTGATCGTAGCGTCTTGAAAGTCTCCGGCAAGCGTAAAAAGGTGGCTTTCTCTTTTTTTTTGTTTCTTGCTTGAAGTTGCAGTTCGAAATTGTTTGTTCACTTTCTTGATTGAGTCTAGATTCTGGCTTTAGCTAGTGTTTTCACATGCTCTTATTGTGCAGAATGCGTTGCGCTCTGAATCAAATACGGCATTGTGCAAAGTTTCCACTGCAAAAGATTCCTACATTGTGAGGTGCAAAACTTTTTCTGGTTTCACTTTCCCTTGTCCTAAGTTCTCATATCCGAAAAACTGAAGTTTTCTTTGTTCTGAGCTGGTTTTGCTAGATGCTGCGTTAAAGGTTCTCTCTTGGAGGTCAACGAGAGATTAATCAAGCAACCACAGCTTCTTAATTCATCGGTAAGAAATAAGAGAAGAAAAGTTTGAATTATCAAACTTTGTCTTGTCTAACATATCCCCAAATTGACGAACCAATGAAAATCACATGTTTTTGCTATGAGTCTCTATTGTTGCTGTATCTTCTATAACCATTTGAGCTCTTATGTTATACTTCTAATGTCAAGAATTTTGCTTATGGAATCGGTCTGATAAGCTCAAATAAATTGATCATCGTTTCTTTGCTTTTATACATGAGCAGGATAAAACTGATGATGTTTCTGTATCTTGATTACCTTCCATTCTTATAAAATCTATTTTTTTTCAGGCTGACCGCGAAGGGTATATTGCGATAATCATGCCAAGACCTGCAGATTGGACCAAAAACAAGGAATCACTGATAACTCTGGAGGAATATAAAGAAAAGAAAAAAATGTCTTTATGATACAGTCTGCCGAAACTTTGGAACCGTGTTTGCTCTGAAGCTGATGATTAGGCTCAAGTCAGATTAGGTGAAGAACTTCGAAGGTCTTTTGCAGTCTTGTTGTTTCACAATATTTATAAAGCTGTTGTGTTGTCTTTTTGACTGACAAAACAATTTTGCAAGCAAAATAATTTTGGGTCTAATGTTCTTCTTAAAATATTTTTACTGTACCAAAAAACACGAATTTACAAAATATAACTTTGAAGCTGATTTATTTTTTCTTTAACAAAACTATAATTCAAGCGTGTAGTATTCTTTATGCACATAACTAATGATGTTAAAAATTGGTAAACCCCCTCTATTTAGACACATCTTATTTTTAACTATAAACTCGTTTATACCCATTTAAATATGAAACTCATTTAGCTCCGTCCATTTAAACATACGGTGACACCATTTAAATCCATTTAGACCCATTTAAGCTATATATATGATTTTTTAAAATAGATTATTAATTATTTAATTGTCAATAAGATTTTTATATGATTTTCTTAATAATTTTTTTTATTTTGTTGTTAATTATAATTTGTGAGAAACATTTTTTGGTGACAAAACACTATTGTGCAGTTTTATACAGTTGAAATTCAGGTAATTACTAATTAGAGTTGAAATTTTTTTTCTGTTTTTTTTTTTTTTTTTTAACGACTAATATTGGATAATGCAATAGTAATATTCACTAAATGTTGAAATCAAATTTTGTAGAATTGTAAGCTGCAGAAACGCTACGGATGGGAGAGATGGATAATCTCATGAGGCTCCACGTACCGATAGCAATAATGAAGTGACCGATAGCGTTTGAAATATCAGTCGAAAAAAATAAGAATAACTTTTTTTTTTTATGTGTAGAAACTTTCCCAAAATTAAACACAATTATTCTTATAATCATTGATACATCTCATCAGATGACTATTTATAAAAAAAAGCTACTTCTAATCTTATTAGAATAGTTAATACCAAATCTTATTATGATAACATTAAATCTTAGTATGACTATGCTTGCTTGAGTTTATCTTATCTGAACCAAACCGAACTTGTTTAGTTAGATGTTTTGGACCCAAAATCATGTTTGAACTTATCTAACACAAAATTCATTTTCTTTTTTGGTTAAAAAAAAACCTTTGTTATATTAACCTTTGTTATACATGCTTTTGGGTTTTCTAAATACAATTATGTCAATCCACATATATTTAAATAAAAACCTTTCGTTATCTAATCAAAAAATCTTCCGCTCTTTCCCTAATTTACGTCGAACCAGATTATGCAAATAATGTTTTGCATAGTTTATGACCCCCTTGTCAAACCTCGTAATACCAATATTAATCCCCCTACAGGTACTATTTTATGAGTGAGAACATCATAGCACCAATCCGTTGTCGTCCAGCGGTTAGGATATCTGGCTTTCACCCAGGAGACCCGGGTTCGATTCCCGGCAACGGAGCTTTTTGAGCTTTCTTTTTTTTTTTTTTTTTTCCCTTAACCTCTGATACTTTCTTGATTAAGCAAAAGAAACCTTAAAAAAATGAATAGTCACAGACGTCGCTTTGTTTTGCTGGTAAGACATATGCGGCAACGCACAAAAGAAAAGGGATTGTTTTTAACTAATTTGATTAAAATGTTTCTTTCTACTGGTAAAAGATTCTGCGACTTTTTCTAACCCAATCTTAATCAAAGAGATGACAAATTAGATCAAATTGCAATAATTTAACATCCTACTCAACCTCATGGAACCCATTTTGTTAGCAATCTCCTTAAGCACGAACTTAGGAATCTTCCATATGGGAAGTCTTAGGCAACTCTTCAAGAAACCATGTAACGTGGCATCTTCTCCTTGCAATACTCTATAATCTCCTTCTCAGTGGGTTTCCAGGTCAACCATTCATACATTTATATAGAGAAGTTAATAATTTCTTACAAAACTCCGTGACGAGAGTTGATTAGCCTCATGGCTGAATCCTCAATGTCATGGGCTCCCATGTCGTAGTAAAAGAAGTGTAGCCTCAGACCACGTGACAAAAAAAGAATAAGAAATGTTTTGTACATGTGAATCCACGTTATGTTGAGTGGAATCTTTCTTTTCTTATATGCAAACAAAGATCACATATTATTTGAAGACATGTATCAACTTTACTTTTGAGTCTTTGAAACCAAATCACATTCTACAATTGATATTCGATACCAAAAAACGTGAGACGATGCGAGTGGTTCATGCAGCTTACATATTCTCCGAGAAAGAACTTGAGGTGCTATGTGTGTTGAAGTACCAAGTCTAGAACTTTGAGATTTGCTCCGGCAGCTGGAAATGAATCTCAATCTCAAAGATATGTGGAAGAGCATCAGTGCATATCTTCTGGTAATCAGTGATTCAATGAGTGGACTACTTAATAATCCTTGTTAACTTCATCAGCTTTCAGCTTCTTTTTGACAACACATACGCTAATCTTTAAGATTGGTTTTGGAATATGTTACTACTAAAAACATCTCAAAGCCAAAATCGCTACTTCTCTTTGAACTTGTCAAAGACTTAACTATTCTGCTTTCAGACGATACAACAATCTCTACACGATTCTGCTTTGTTTTTCCTGTATCTTTTGGTCTGGCAACATTTCAAAATTGATTTTAAGTTATTACAATCGATTAACACCTAATGACTCTCTCAACAACTAGCTTCGAAACTCGAAACACTAGTCAGGGGTACAGAATGGTGAGCAAAATTGATTTAACTCAGACCACCTGTTCTAATGGCATCAGAGAACAGACATATAAGGCAGAGTTACAGAGATATCAACAAAGAAGCTTTGTAATGAAATGCATTTGTCGAAGAAGAAAGAGGAATAAAATATTTGCAAGGCAAACCAACAATCACTCTTTTAAGATTTCTAATAGCACAAATTATCCAAAGAGTAAAAAACATTGGTTCTTGATCATAAAAGAGAGCACAAGGGGGAGGACGAAGAACATAGTCATGAACATTAAAAGCAAGTCATCAAACACTGAAAACGGCAATAAACATAAGGAAGAGACTGGTCGGTTTTGAATATCTCTGAAAAGGATCAGATGATCATTCAAAAGCCCACTGGTTCTCTCTGCGCACCTCTTCTTCTTCCTCGGGTGTGAAGTCGTTCTTGATGTTGAAGGTTGTGCGGATCTCTTCTGGAGTCTTGCCTTTGATCATATCAGCCACAGTTTGACATGTAAGGTCAAGCAGGTTCTTGATGTTCAGGTAATTAGCAGCCTGCACAAGATCCAAATTTGAAACCATTAGATCAAAATCCAAATCCAAAAACAACCCAAAACATAGATACAAACACATAATAACCCAAACTGAAAATTTGCTTCAGTTCTGTATATACGAATGAACCCTAACAATTTCATTTCCACGCGATTTCAATTTCTTAAAATTGATTCAATTCATGATCGATTTCATAAGAACACTAAAAATTTCAATCTTAGTGGCTTCAATTTCTGAAACAAACCCCTAAATTTTGGAAACCCTAATTTCCCCCAAATCGAAAACCCTAAAATCCCAAAATCAAAAATCAAATCAAATCAAATCAAATCAAATCGAGAGATAAAGTAACAAACCAGAATGAGTTCAAAGAGCGTAGCCTGATCGATCTTCATAAAATCAGCATCCCAGGTCTTGAGTTCTTCATCGGTTGAACCACCACCATCAACGGCCTCGCTCTTAGCAGCAGCAGCCTCGACGTGCTTCTTGCAATACTCGATCACCTTCGCAAGGATCTTGCTCGTCACGTTAGGAAGCGGCACTCCGTTGTCGACGCAGTCGTCTTCAACCATATGCGCTATGGTCTGTGATTCGAGAGCCACCGCTTCTTCAACCTCAAAAGATTCACCATCGGAACTCTTCAACACGATCTTCTTCGTCGACATCTTTGAGGAGAGAAGATTTAGATTTGGGAGATTTGGTTTCTTTGAAGAAATTTAAGAAGCGATGAAGAAAATGATAAGTGTTTGCGTCTCTCTATATATAAAAATCCCTAATTTTGATAAGTCGGTCTATTTTTTAGGTAATAAGGAAAAATGTTTTTAATTTTTCCAGAAAAAAACTAAAAAACAATCCTAGTTTCATTAAAGTTAAAAAAAAGTTAACTTTATGAAATTAGGACTGTCTTCTATTTTTCTTTTCGAAAAAATTAGCTTTGATCCGTCTAAATCGCTGTATATATCTCATTAATTAGTATATGATTGAATTTATATTTCCTTTTTCTTTTGTTGGATACAATTCAATAAATTATCAAAAAAGCAAAATTAAAAAATAATATATATATATATATATATATATAAATCACTGTAGGATAAGAATGAATCAATCAAAATCAGCTTTGTTTGCTTTTAAAATCATGCATTTCTGAAGCATTTATTTTTAGTTTTTATTAAGTTGACAATAATACATCCAACTATTTTTTTTGTTCAAGAGTCATACAATATTATGTGCTATGTATTTTATTCTTTTTTCATGTTTTCAATGTTCGTTTATTTCTTAATTGGTCATATCTTTTCTTTGATATTATCATTATCATCATCATCTTTGCTTTATATTTTCTATTATAATTATAACTAATGTTATATCTCATCAAGATTTTATGGTAACTTTTTTTTGAAACAACATATATTATGAAATGCATTCAGTTTTATTTAGTTATAGAATATTTTATTCTTTACATGGTTTTTCATTTAAAATGAACATGTGTCATATAAAAAGCATTATAACATATTATTTTTTTGTATGACATGTATCAAAATTGTATATATAGAGAGGAAAACTAATTTAAATAGAAGTTTTTGAATTAATTTATATAATATTATTTTATCAATTTTTATTGTCCATACAAAAAATAATTTTCTTGGAAGAGATCAAATTTAAGGATGTTGAACTCCAAACTTGTTGATTAATAAATTTAAGGATTTTTGAACTAAGCGTCAAATTTAATCCAATTTAAGGATGTTGAACTCAAATTTAAGGATTTTTACTCCCAAACTAAGCGTCAAATTTAAGGATTTTTACTCCCATTTAATTAATGAGAATGACTTTGTTGACCCAAAAAAATAAAAAGAACGCCAAACTTATGATTTTTTAAGAAAGTTTGTGGATGCTTCTCCCTTTTGATGATTCAACCTAAACATGATCCTAACTAAGATGTATAATGATTAATTTTTTACGATTTTATGGGTACGTACCATCATGTTTTCCGCTTGGTGGATAGCTAAATGAAGTTTTTGGGGATTCATGAAACTAAAGGGGATCTTTTTATAGATATCGGAGGATGATAAAATAAAACCATAAATTAGAGAATCTAGGATTGGGGACATGAAGGGAAGTTTGGTTTTAGGCTGGGTTTGGTTACGGTATAATCCATGCCTTTCTTACTAATACGAATATTTCCGGTTCAGTTTAATGTTTTGGTTTAATTCATTTAACTCATATAAATTTGGTTTAGTTAGGTCGGTTAGTTTATGTATATAACCAAACTCATGTATTCTTTCTTCCTTACGATAGAAATCAATAATAAACAGAGTTCAATCAAATCCCTAGAAATTTTTTTCTCTCTTTTCTCCATCGCTGAACTTTGATATGGTATCAGAGCTGAAATCCGATTCTCAATAATTTTCGTTTCAATTGGCAAGGATGAGTGGTGACAACAACTCCGAAACAGGGACGGAGAAGGATCAAGAAGCAAAATCGATAACAGAGAAATCGAAGACTGAGGTAAGACGAACGATCTCATCCTATGACCTTACATCTGCAGACAATCCTGGAGCAATTATTGCTCATCCCTTGCTGAAATCGAACAATTATGATGAATGGTTGTGTTCAATGGAGACGGCTCTGTTGTCACGAAAGAAATTTGGATTTCTTGATGGTACAATACCAAAACCATCGAAAGATTCTCTAGATTATGACGATTGGAGATCAGTCAATGCATTGCTTGTATCCTGGATAAAGATGTCTATCGATCCTTCGCTGAAATCGAACATCTCGCATAGAGATAATGCTCGTGATATATGGGAACATCTGCGGAAACGATTCTCCATTACTAATGGACCAAAGAATCAGAAAATCAAAACCGAATTGGCTACCTGTAAACAGAACAATTCAACGGTGGAGGAGTTTTATGGAAGATTGACCACGATTTGGGAAAACATCAACAATTATAGACCGGTACGTGTTTGTGAATGTGGATTTTGTGTTTGTAATTTAGGACAGAAGCATGGTTCAACAGTTTCTGTTTGGACTCGATGAAAAGACCTATCATGCAGTCCGATCAACTTTGTGTGCTAAAGATCCGCTACCAAGTCTAGGAGAGGCATATAACATCGTTTCTCCGAAAGAAGAGATGTTGTCCCATAATCGATTGCGTGATGAAACCTCAGAAACAAATGCATTGTCAGTTCAAACTAAGCCAAAGTTTCGCAATTCTGATTCAGACAAAACTGTACTGTGCAAGTATTGTGGTCGAACAGGGCATGTCTCTGAAAGATGCTTCGAGGTGGTTGGCTATCCAGATTGGTGGGAAGACAGAGGATGAGGATAGAGTTTTGGAACCGTGGTAAAGGTCGGGGTAGTCGAGAAAGCTTCCGTGGAGGTCGTGGGAATGCATTTGGATCATGTTCGGCTAACCTTAATACCGTGAATACCATTTCTGTAAATGACTAACAAGTGCATCGAGTCATAACGGATAAGGATATAAACGCAGTCAGTGGATTAACAAAAGCACAATGGAAAGGAGTGCTTACAATTTTGAATGTTGCTCGTGTTTCGTCTGACAAGTGCTTACAATTTTGAATGTTGCTCGTGCTCCGTCTGACCATACCAATTCATCTTTTAACACATTAACAGGTAAGTCTTCTGACTTTTCTTGGATTTTGGATTCTGGGGCTACTCATCACATGACTGGTGAGTTTAGTTTGCTAGAAGACATACGTGATATGGCTCATGTGAGTATTATATTAGCTGATGGAAGACAACGCGTTTCCTGTAAAGAAGGAATAATTCGATTTGGATCCAGTCTCATTTTGAAATCAGTTTTTTTGTATTTGAACTTCAGTCAAATCTGATATCAGTGGGTCAGTTAATGGATGAAAATAATTGTGTTGCTCAGATGGCTGAGAGTTTTATTGTCATTCAGGACCGTAATACGAGGACAGTGATCGGAGTTGGTAAGAGATTTGGTGGTTCCTTATATTTCATGAGTGTTGAATCAGTCCGGGCAGCCATGATTAAGGAATCATATGAACTGTGGCATCAACGATTGGGATATCCTTCAGCTAAAGTAGTTAGTTTCATTTCACAGTTGGGAATTTTGGTCTGTAAAACTCTCTCTAATACTTGTGATGTGTGTTTTCGTGCTAAGAAAACAAGAATACCATTCTTTTTGAGTATGAATAAACGTTTGTGTTGCTTTGATCTTATCCATTGAGATGTGGATCTTACTGAATGGCAACACACTCTGATTTTAGATATTTTTTAATCATTGTGGATGATTGTTCAAGGGCCGTTTGGGTTTTCTTAATTTAAAAAAGAGTGAAACCAAAGATCATATTCACAACTTTTTAGCCTATGTAGAACGACAGTTTCATTTCCAAGTTAAAACAATTAGATCGGATAATGGTACATAATTCTTATGCATGAGAGACTCTTTATTCAAAAAGGCATTATTCACGAAATATCTTGTGTCGGAACATCCCAGCAAAACGGTCGTGTGGAGAGAAAACATAGACATATCCTCAATGTTGTTCGTGCTTTGAGATTTCAATCTCATCTACTAATAGAATTTTGGGGTGAATGTGTATTAACAGCAGCTCATTTGATCAATATGACGCCTTCCTTAGTTTTTCACGGTAAAACTCCATATGAACATTTTTACAAAGTCGAGCTCGACTACACTCACATAAAGGTCTTTGGCACGTTATGTTATGCACATAACCAATATCATAAAGGTGACAAATTCGACTCTAGATCTCGGCGTTGTGTGTTTGTTGGGTATCCACGTGGTCATAAAGGTTAGGAATTATATGATATTGACACTAAAATTTGTTTTATCTCAAGGGATGTCGTGTTTCATGAAAATATATTCCCCTTTCAAGTATCTACAACTTCAACCCCTGCTGCTCTCTCCGATCTTTCTGTCACGCCTCCAGGCCAGCTTGACATTGATTCGATGATAACACACCTTGTTATGCCTTCGCCTAAACTAGTTCAGCCGAGTGCAAACTGCTTAACTGTTCCTCATTCTGCAGAAAGTCTATCGTGTCCCATTATATCAGCGCATGTTGAGACACTAAACTCACCTTGTATACATGTTTTGGACCCCGGTTTAGTTTCTCAAACAGATCATCCACCCATGGGAAAATGTTGTAGACCGAAACTCCCCTCTGTTAGACTCAAAGAGTACGTCACCAGCACAGTAGTGGCGAATGGTGATTCTCATACGGAATCTGGTGTATTGTATCCAATAGAAGATTTTGTTAGTTGTCATCGTTTTTCTTCCTCCCATCGTGCCTATATGGTGGCTACCTCGACAAATGTTGAACCACGATTTTACAAACATGCTGTTAAAGATAAAGTTTGGCGAAATGCTATGCAAGCTGAACTTTCTGCTCATGAGATCAATGACACTTGGTCCTTAGTAGATCTTCCACCGGATAAGAAAGCTTTAGGAAATAAATGGTTTTACAAGATTAAGCTCAAATCTGATGGGTATTTGGAAAGGTACAAAACACGGTTGGTGGTTCTTAGTAACAATCAAGTTGAGGGTAGTGATTATGATGAGATATTAGCTCCGGTTGCCAAAATGGGCACGATACGGTTGTTTCTTAGTATTACCTCATCGAAACAATGGAAAGTTTCACAAATAGATGTTCATAATGCTTTTCTCCATGGTGATTTCTCTGAGGAAGTGTACATAAAACTTCCACATGGATTTCAGTGTTTCGATAACAATAAGGTATGTCGGTTACGGAAATCGTTATATGGCTTAAAACAAGCCCCAATGTGTTGGTTTGAAAAACTTTCTATTTCTCTCAGAAATTATGGATTTGTTCAATCCGTGTCAAATTACCCTCTCTTTTGTTTTCATAAGGATGATGTTCAGATGTATGTTCTTGTTTATGTCGATGATCTTATCATTACCAGGAGTTGTATTGATTCAATTGACAGGTTCAAAGGTTATCTTAGCACTTGCTTTCACATGAAAGACTTGGGTTCATTGAAGTACTTCTTAGGTATTGAAGTCTCACGCAACAAAGATGAATTTTACTTGTCTCAACGGAAGTATGCGTTGGACATTATCTCCGAAGCAGGTTTATTGCGCGCAAAACCTGTCAGATTTCCTATGGAACAAAATCAACAATTAGCTAAGTCTGAATCTCGGTTATGCGATGATCCATCATCATATTGACGTTTGATAGGCTGCCTTATTTACTTGGCAGTCACGCGTCCTGAACTATCATTTGCAGTTAACTTCCTTGTCCAATTTATGTAGCAGCCCCTTAAAGATCACTGGGATGCTGCTGTTCGAGTAGTTCGTTATTTGAAATCATCACCGGGACAAGGTATCTTTCTTCTATCTAACTCAGACCTACAAATCTATGGCTGGTGTGATTCAGATTGGACTAGCTATCCCCTTACACAACGATCAGTTACGAGGTTTATTGTCACACTTGGTCAAGTTCCTATTTCATGGAAGACGAAAAAGCAGAAAACAGTCAGCTTATCGTCAACGGAGGCTGAGTATAAGGCACTTCAGTTGTTAACTAAAGAGCTAAAATTGCTCAAACAACTTCTTAATGATTTTGGTATCTGTCATGAGCAGCCGATGCAGGTTTTTACTGATAGTAAATCAGCACTGCAACTTTAGTCAGAATCCGGTTCATCACGAGAAAACGAAACATGTAGAAACAGATTGCCATTTTACTAGAGATGTTGTTTTTGAAGGTGTCATCTCTCCTTCTCATGTTTCAACAAACAAACAATTAGCTGACCAGTTAACCAAAGCTCTCGGGTATAAAGAGCTGCAATATTTTTTACACAATCTAGGCATACGAATTCAATTGACTCATATAAGTTTGGTTCAGTTAGATCGGTTAGTTTATGTATATAACCAAACTCATGTATTCTTTCTTCCTTACTATAGAAATCAATAATAAACAGAGTTCAATCAAATCTCCAGACATCTCTTTTCTCCATCGCTTTGATACTTACTTCTTACAAGTGTCCTGATTCATTCTAGAAGATATACGCTCGAAATATATAATATTAATTTTTTGAGGGTTAATCCGTGAATGGAGGATGATGATTCTCACCTAACAGCTTTTAACGTTTGATAGTTGATAGTATATGTTAAAGATTATCTGTCTTATCATAAAGTTCCAAGGCCCATAATATGAAGTCCATATAATTACTTTTGTTGCTTTACCGAGAAGTTCTGGAATTAACTTGTAATAATACTTTTCAAGATGATGCCCAAAACATTTTAAATGGATATTGTAGTCTCTTACTTCCGTTACTGGTATTCAAACTCACGGCTTTGAAGAAATTTTATTTTTGGGTGGTTAACTAGTACATCAGTTGAATTACCAACACCAAATTATATACATTTAATTTAGATTAGAATAACATTATAAATCCACTCTGTTTGCTAAAAGAAACAAATATTGAGGCTGAGAAAACAAGGACGTTACTTTTGTGATAGCTTATTCTTTCTGTTTTTTCTTAATTGGTACCAATGTTCGAGCCAAGTCCGACTAATCCGGAGGTGAGCATGATCTGAATCAGTTGCAGATCTCGATTTATGATATTCAACTATCCAAAACTTACAACTTATGAGTATCAAATCCAAACTTTACTTGTTTACATATCGATTATCTTTTACTTGAATATGGAAATGCATTAACTGTAAACAAAGAGTTTGTGAATATAATTTTATGACTCATCATAGTCTATTTGCAGAGAATTCACTCTACAACTCATCGTGCTCAATTTCGAACCCTTTCAGTCCATCGTGGAGGAAACTCGAGTACCACTGGGCTGATAATTTTTCGTGGCGCGTCAAATTATTTTTGTAGTCGACATAGTAGAGCCCAAATCTCGCGTTGTATCCATCTTGCCATTCGAAATTGTCCATTAATGACCAAAGAAAATACCCTGTCACATTTACTTTATCATTGCTGCAAAAAAAAAAAAGGGTGGAAAAAAACACATTGTCATTCTGAAAATAAAATAGTTTTTTGGTCGAAATATAACTCAAAAACATGATTTGTTTACAGACCAAATTGCTTGGTGCAAGCTCAAGAGATGCTTCTGAATATAGTATTTTCTGTGATGATCTGAGAGCGCCACTACAAGACTTGTGTCTTGCTCACCTAGATCCTCTCCGTATCCTTAAATCAAACATTTAAAACTCAAAATTTATACAAAAATAAGGGGGAAAAAGATAAACAGAAATCGATCCCTGATATGATTTTGAGATTTAATTTAGGTAACGTTTCTCTAATTTAGGTAACGTTTCTCTAACCATTCTCGGTGATTATGATTTCAGGATTTCCGTATTTATCCTTTATATATTTCAGTAGGCTCCTCAAACCTTTTGCGTAGACTTCCACTTTCGCAACATCAGGCTTAAAAAGACAAAATATATATTTAAAAAAAAATCAATTTAATATTTTAATTTTACATCGTAAATACTAAAAAAATAATCATCATACATACCGTGTTAGCATAAGCATTGTATTTATCCACATACCTTGCTGAAAAAAAGGAAAAAAAAAATATATAAATAAAATTAATCAAGTGAGAATAATGAAAATAGTCTAAATTTATTTCAAGAAAATAGTAAAATGAGACTTACGTTCCCAGTCTACGAGGGAATCACTCTGCCAACTTGGTTGCGAAGGATCTGGCTCTTCGTCGTGCAATGCAAACACCGAAGTGTAG
Organism: Boechera divaricarpa; assembly: GCA_026770425.1. Classification (NCBI taxonomy): domain Eukaryota; kingdom Viridiplantae; phylum Streptophyta; class Magnoliopsida; order Brassicales; family Brassicaceae; genus Boechera; species Boechera divaricarpa. The sequence goes on along the minus strand of CM049182.1, from coordinate 26,451,699 downwards.
TAATTGATACCTACAAAATCAGCAGAATTTTTCAACTTCTCCTTTTGTGCCTCTGTGAATTTTGGCAGTCGATGTCCGACATGATCCTTCATTGATTGTGGATAATCTCCATACGTGGTAGGATTCAAATGCCTGCAGAATCAGAATAGTATTTGTCACAAATTTAAAATTTAATACTAAATGTTAAAATCTAAAAATGAATTTTGTTACCATCCCAATATGAAGTCGATCAGGCCGGTTACAGGAGTTTCGTGCTCTTCTTCCGAGAGCTCATGCGCCTCAAACCAAGCTGGACTATGAGCAATCCCAATTTTACCACCTTTACACTATAAATAATTAGAAATAAATGTTTGTAAATACTCGTTCATTAAATTACGTAAAATATTCACATTAATTTTAGTGATGCTAGTTAATGTATATATGGAAACCTTGTCGCATTTCCTAAAGGCCTCAACGGCATCGGCATGTGCCAAGAGTATGTTATGACTGACGATATAAGGCTCATATCCTGACCGTCCATCATGACACATCTCTCCATGTTCTTTGATGTACTTAGAACAACGTCCCGGTGCTTTTTTCCCAATGTCGTAGCCAGCTCGACTGAACACCCATGGTTCGTTGATTGTGATCCAATGTTTTACTTTGTGTCCGTACTCTTGGAATGTGAAGTTCGCATACTCCGTAAAATCCTTTCTAAATATATAGAAAACGGTCAATCGTGTTTGAGTTGTAGACGAGTAAAAAAAATCATAATAAATTATAGAAACTAATAAAATCTTACATTATGCGGTCGCTTAAGAAGCCACCGTATTCATCTTCTAAGTCTTGAGGAGTGTCCCAGTGAAAAACGGTTACTAACGGTGTTATACCTGAATGTCAAAAATAAATTAATTAGAGTTAGTATGAATTATATATATTTTTTTATAATATAGATTTGTCTTTGAAAAAAAAAAGATGTAATATAGATTTGAGGAGTTTAATTATTTGATCGGAAAGTGAAAGAATTACCATTTTCGAGGAGCTCATCGATCAGGTAGTGGTAATACTGCACACCTGCTTTGCTTATTCCTTTCTCCATCCTACCATCTTTTAAATTTAAAAAGAAAATTATGTTGTTATTTACTTCCTTATATTACAATCAACTAAACCATAATTTGTTGATTTTTTTAACTTACGGGGAAAAATTCTGGGCCATGCAATGGAAAATCTAAAGCCATCAGTATTCAGACTTTTCATCAACTTGATATCTTCCTATTAAATTTTAAAATTAAGATACTTTCAAGAGAGCTTCAAAAGCATATATAAACTAGGGCAAAAAACATAACTAATACCTTGTAACGATGGTAGAAATCGACAGCAACGTCGGCATTGTGATAATTACATCTATCTGAAAAATTATTTTAGAAAAAAGATTATTGTGTATATAATTTGACAATTTTTCATTAGTCAAATTGAATTTTATAAAGAGGAAGAGAGAGTGAAAGAGACGTGGGAATTTCTTGGTGTATACGTCCCACATGCTTGGACCTCTACATCCTTTATCTACAGCTCCTTCAACCTATTTAATTTACCACATAAAATCACTAACTATTTTTAGAAGTTTCTTCACAAAATCTACTTTTCGAAACTATCACTTTACAACATATTTATTGATATACAATACCATATTTATAGTATAAATTCGAAAGTATTGGCCTAGGGTCTAAATTCAAAAAACAACAATTAAGGACCTAGTTAAATTTTGTTGTATATTATAAATATAATGCATATATGATACCTGAAATGCAGCAGTTGCAGTACCAAAAATGAAACCTTTAGGGAAATTGGCTCGAGTAAAGTGTATATCGGTACTAGAACAGGCATATTCATTGGCGGCGGTAAGTGAGCTGGTCAGACCGAGGAACAGAACTAAACCTAGGAGATGAAATTTATTAAACCTCCCCATTAGTGTAGATCTCTTAAGTAAATCGAATACTTGAGGAAATGTAAATGGACAAATGTGTTGGAAGGGATTTTGCTGTTATATATAGAGAGACTAAAAGAGACTTCAAGACACCGTGGATTAGTATATATTTATTTTATTAATTCTTAAATTTTAAGTAAATATGGGAAGAGGTAAGCCACGTGATTCACATACGTGACCGGCAATGAATGGGAATTTAGGAGATGAAAAGTGTGTATTATGAATATATAATAATTTGTTTTTATTATAGTCGAACAAATTGTTAGGTGAATAATATTTTCAGTGAACTTATTTGATTGGTGATAAATTTATTATTAAAATAATAAAATATACAGAAGGTAGTTTAAGTGGTATATTCAAACAACGAAAAGGGGTATGTATAAACAATGCAATCCGTATGAAAGAAGAAAAAACAAAGACTACAGATTTAAAGGAGGTTCCTTAGGCATGACTAAACAATATTAACAAAACATGCAATATTAATCCCACCACATTTTGTATGTTGTTGATTATACAACTCTATAGTTTATATATAATTCCAACACTAAGGAAAAAATAATGATCCACCAGAAACTAATTTAAGAAAATGCAGGATATAATTTTTAATTAAGATCAATTACATTTAATTGTAATGAAATGAAAAAAATTTCAGTTTTTTTTTTCTTGTTCCTGAAATTTACATGTTCTTATAAGTAATTTTTTTTTAATACTTATAACATGTTATTTTTGTTTTTGAAACGTTATTTTAAATAGAAAAATCGTTGATATTAACGACCTCATTTGCATTTTGCATTTAAGACGAATCAAAGTCTTGCCTCTGTAAAATGTTTCTAGTGTTTTAATCATATAAGTAAAACAAACATCTTTAGTGTTTTCCTTAATGCATTTAACATTTCACACAAAAGTACAGCTTTATTTAATTTTGTGATTCTTAACTCTTAAGTATTTGTTTCGAATATTAACCTACATGACTTTTTATTTAGTTTTAAAGGTCTTATGAGCCCAAATATGCTAATTTATCTAATATATGCTAATAGGCAATCAAGTCTGCATAATTTTCAGAAAATAAAATGCTCACGAAAGAAGAATTACAATTATATATGAGTGTACTTGTACAATACTACCTATAGATACCCAAAAAAAATATTTCCCATGAGGCCGAGATTTGTATTTCACTTTAATTAGCCTGAATGAGTTAATTATTTTTGTTATTTCGTTTGATTTGAATAATTGCTGGACGAGTTGCTTAATTACTTGATTCAAAACAAAATCGAATCCAAAAGCTGAACATTGGTGTTATATAGCCTTTTGGGATTTATTGGTGTAAACTAACAAGTTTTTTGTTGAATTATATAAAATGGACAATACATATTATTAAATTATACATTCTTTACAATAAGAAAATCAAATAGATCGTCATGTATGATAATGTCTTCTATTACATATATTTAACGATATGGTGATGACTAAGATTAAAATAAAACATTGCAAGAAATAAGGAATTAGGCAAGGCCTTTCGCTATCTGATAGATAAGTGGTTTAGATATTACTTCGTAGGCTCTCTGGGAAGGGTGAGCGAAGTCATAGAAGACGTATTTATCTGGGTTGAAGCATGGGATTATTGCATTCGGCATACAACAACACGCTTTTCTTTCTTCTAAAAACCCTGCAAGTATATGTACACATTGATTATTATAATTACAAAACATGATCTTGATCATCATGTACATCTTCGTGTATTTGGATATAAATACGATCCTAACGAAAAGAGTATATGGTCTATGATATTATTATCACTAGGTTACTTCATGCCGACTCATGCATATATTTATGGGTTGTGTACATACGTACCATAGGCCTTAGGATGGTTGACAAGATCCATAAGAGTACCGTACATGTCGACGTAAACAAACTTTGCACCTTTAAAATCGTATTCTACTCCGTAACTTATAAGACCTTTCTGCAATTTGGTGTTGAAGTCTTGCGTAACTTTATTCAATAAGAAGTTACACCATCCGAATACCCCACCGAATAAGGCTCGATGCACAGGCAAACATCCCACTGGCATCACTCCCATCACCGCGAATTTTCTCGCTCCAAGATCATATAAATCCTTCACATATAGATTACATAAACCAAAAGAGTGTGAACAGTTACATAGAATTCATACTAGTTTATATATCAATCCTTGATTAGTTTTTATTTTATTTATTGTCTTACTTTTAGAAACTTTTTGGTCCAAACAACCATTTTACTGGTGTATGTATTTGTGGACTGTAATCGTATAAGAGCGGGAGCGACAAAGTATCCAAGATCGTTATTTCCTTCAGATATAAGAAACACTGCGTTTGAAACTATTTCTTTTACTTCTTTCTTACGTTTCACTATTTTTTTTAGTTTCTTCAAATAATTTTTAAAATCTTGTAATTGGTCGCCTGTCGATAAAACTCTCTGACCAAACCACCCACGGCCATCCAAAAATGAAAACAATTATTAGGAAACATTGGTTGAGATATATAATAGAGTGTTTATCGAAATAAAAATTAAATTCATTTTTTCACCAGTGTTTTGGATGTAAGATCGTCGATTCCTGAACCACCTGATGCAAAACAAACGCCGGTTTTGAGGTCATCGGAACCAATGCGACGAATCTTGCTATAAGCTGGTACAAGTCTTTTGATCCCCAAACCTTCAGCTACAATAGAAGACTTCACCACATGAGAATAGTATTCCTACTACATGGTTATATAAATTGATTAAATCAAGATTTTTTCTAAATCATTGTTAAACACTACGATATTATACCAACTATATCGGTGAAAACTCTTCCATTTCCGAATCTTCCCGTTGGTATTTTATAGTCAAAATTCCAACCATATGGCCAGTAATTTCCCTTGAGCATAGTAAGAAGCAAATTATTGTTGCCGGTATCTAATACTGAATCACCAAAAGCAAAAATCGCAGAAAACGATGTATTTTTTTCATCCGCTGATGAGAGAAAATAAATGGAAAATAATGCTAACACAAATATTTTTCCCCTAAACATATCGAAATAAGTTCAAACTTTTTCCGGACAGTGTTTAATGTGTCCTGTGTTTTATACAGAAATCAATTGATTTTTCTACCTACCTATTTTTAGACGTCTAGATCTTTCTTGTCGAAGAAAGGCCAAATGCATGAGAGTACAGTACACACCGAATGAATATTAGGATATTTTAAAACGACAAAAATTTCATACATCTCATGAAAAAATACCATTCATCTAGTTACGTTTTAGTGCATCTTGTCTTTGTATTTGTGCAGATTTAGTTAGTTGTTACCATGAGACATCATTATTATTTCAGATTTTTGTAGACCATGTTTTTTTTATATACCATCATATATATCCAATTGAAAAGCATTATTGTAAGTAATATTAGTAAAGGGCAAACATCAGGAAATTTTCTCTTACTTTAGTCCGAAATTGTCAAGTTTGCTGTTTTCTTATTCGTTCTTTCTTTTTCTTTTGGTTTAAGGTTAATTATATGAATGAAAATCAAATCTGTACAGAGGAATTGTTTAGACTTTTAAATTACAACTTTTAAATGAGAAAAGATATAGATGATAGTGGTTGAGCTTCAAAAAGTTTGCACATTTGATCGTCGTGGTGTCATAATATTGAAACCAGATAGTGAGAAGAGAGTTTGAAGTAGTTTGGTAAGTGCTGTAGAGTTCAAAAAGCTTCGCTCCCATAGACCGATGATGTCGCCAACTATTGAAACCGGAGGCTTAACAACCGAAATATAGTGCGAGTTGCTAACTTTTCAGATGAAATAGACTAGACCTTGGATGAGAAGAAGCGTGACCAGTCTGATGTCTTTGGCGGAATAGAATATCGTATCTCGAACATACATTCACTACAAGAAAACAGCACGTATTCCGACGAACAGATCCGTTGGTAAGCTGTTGGAAACAGCGATTTCCGAGGGTTTTCTGACGCATAGGAAACCGTCGGTTTGAAGTCGTCGGAAATCAACTTCCGTCAGAAAGTCGAAGCAAAATTCCTACGGATTACCGATGAAAATGTTTCGACGCAGGACCGACGAAATCCACCGTCGGAATAAATATTCCGACGGCCTTCCGAGTGAACAAACGGTCAAAGAGTTTTCCGTCGGAAAACCGACTGATTCATTTATTCCCAGGGGAAACCGACGGATCTATTTATTCCCAGAGAAAACCGGCGGATCTATTTATTCCCAGGGAAAACCGACGTATCTATTTATTCCCAGGGAAAACCGACGGATCTATTTATTCCCAGAGAAAACCGACGGTTTCATTTATTCCCAGGAAAAACCGACGGATTCATTTATTTTCACGGCAAACCGACGGTATTAATAAAATAAAAAACAAATATAATTAATTTTTTTTTATAATTCTAATATTTTTAAAAAATTAAAAATTTAATTAAAAATTTAATTAAAAATTTAATTAAAAATTTAATTAAAAACTCATAAATATAAAAATTCTAATAATTTAAATAGACACTAAATAAAAGTTACATATTGTTCAAAAACATAAATGTACTAATCCATCTCTGGAGGACGGAAATCCGGAAGTTGCTTGCTCAAAAACGTCGAGAAGTAATCCTGAGAGGCAGTCAACTTGGCAATTCTTGCATTCTTTTCGTCCAATTCAGTCCTCAGCCTCTGAAGTTCTTCTGTGACCGCAGGATCCGCTGGTTGTGTAAACGACGACGTTGCAGTGTCAGCTTCTGGAAGGCGTCCTAATCCAAAAACACGTCCTCGACTTCTAGGAGTTACCTAAGAAATTATAAACAAATCTTAAAATACTAAAAATTAATGAAAATAATAGAACTTCTGGAAATTTATTTACCTCGAGGACTAGTTGGTTCATGACGTCCCGCGTCAATGAATTAGAACCCAAAGCAGATCCTCCTTCTTCAGATAGCTGAGTAAGCTTCTCCTGCTTTTTCTGCTCGACGTTGTTCATGATTTTGCACGCTAGCTTGTCTTGTACCTGCCCGGTTTTTTTATTGGTGTGCATGTCGACCAAGATTTCATACAAATCTGGTCGCACACCACCGGTCTTGGCAGTCTGGTTAAACAAATAAAGTGTTAGTAAATAAAAAAATAAAAGAAATTAATAATTACTAAAAAAGATTATATTCATACCAGTTCATCAGTATGACTCTCAAACGTTATTGCACCCGCATTATGTGTTACGATTTCGAGTCCATTCCGTTCACTCAAGCGGTTCGCCCTGTTTCGTGCGGAGATCGCGTTGGCCTTTTCTGTACTCCAGTAACGAATGTACGCCTCCCAAACATCTGGATCGAGATCCCTGAGCTTCGGTTTACCCTTCTTCCACTTCTGCTTCCAACTGTAGACATGTTCGCTGAATTGCGAACTAACTTGCTTATCGAACGCCCTACGAATCTCGAGGTTAATTCTAGGGTCCCAATTCAAATCTTGCTAAAAAAATAAAAAAAATAAAGAATTAGTTACATCAAGATTAAACGATAATAACAAACCATAATAAAGTAATAAAATTTTATACCGCGAAAGTACGGTACCAGCTCTCTCGCCGCTCTTTTGGCATATCTCTATATGAGGGATACATCTCCAGAAGTTGGTGATGGAGCATACTCATAATCGACTTGGTGATCCCATTTTTATAACGAAACCTACAATTAAAATAATAAAAACAAATAAATAATAAGTGTTAAGAAACATTATAAAATACTAAATTTTTATACCAGGTGGCTCCATTCAGACGCTGTGGGTGAAGCATCGGTAAACGTTCTCGGCCCGGTTGAGCAAGCACATCCTCAATGGTGCTTCTGGTGCGGGCTTCAGAACTCTCAGTAGGTAGAACATTAGAAGGAGTGGCGGAACTACTCCTCTAAATCGCAGGAGAACTCAGAGTTCCCTGAGACTGACGGAGAAAATCCTCATAACTCCTAACGAATAGTGATTAGTAAAAAATATCATAATTGGAAACTTACATCAAAAATAGTATTCATTAATTATGAGTAATTTGAAATCCTAAATTCATAATACTAATTGATACGCTAAATTCAAAAATCTAAATTGTAAAACATGAATGACTAATAAATAATCAGAAAATAATAAATTCATAATACTAATTTCAAACATAAATCACAAAATCAAAATCAAAAACCTAAATAACAAATTCTAAATCATTAAAAAAATTTAAATGATATAACCTAAATCACTAATGTTTATTGCTAAATTCTAAATAATTAAACCAAATATCAAAATTACTAAATCTAAATCCTAAATTCTTAATACTAAGTTGCAACAATAATAAAAAAATCTACATCATAAAACTTAAATCGAAAATTCTAAATAATTAAACCAAATCACAAAATTACAAAATCTAAATCCTAAATTCTTAATACTAATTTGCTACAAAAATAAAAAAATGTACATCATAAAACCTAAATCAATAATTAGTAATTCTAATTTCTAAATCATAAAACACAAATCATAAAATTAGTAATCCAAATGTGATTCCTCAATCATAAAAATAGAAACCATTCAATTTAATATACAAATCTAAAAATCATTAATCTAATTCCAAAATTCAATTTGCAAAATCATAAAATCTAATTCCAAAATCACAAAATAAAATCATACAATTTAAATCAAAAAATTTTCAAAATCCTAAATCTTCAATACTAAATCACAAATTCTACCTAAAGCCTAAAGCATCAAAATCAAAAATTCCTAAATCATAAATCAAAATCGAAATCCATTTCCTAAATCACAAAATTCTAAATCTCAAAATCTAAAATCAAAAAAACTTACATTGTAAGTAATGGGGAAGAGAATCGCCGGAGGAAGAAAGACTCGTCGGAGGAGAAGCGGCGGAGGAAGAGAGCCTCGTCGGAAGTGGAGCACCGGCGGAGGAAGAGAGTCCCGCCGGAGGAGAAGCTGCGGCGAAGGGATGGGGAAGATGGAGCCGTGCCGGAGGAGAATCGCCGGGGAAGAGGAAGCTGCGCCGAAGGGAGGAAGAGATGCTCGCCGCGCCGGAGGAGAGTCGCCGGATAGAGGACAAATCGGAGGGCAAATCGGATTTCGTAAGAAATAGGGAAGAAGAGAACCTTCGCGAACGATTTAATGTTTGGTAACCGACGGATATATCCGTCGGTTCTCCGTGGGTAACGGATTTCGTTTTCCCGCCCACACGTGTTCTGGCGCCACTAAAAATTTTACATTCCGTCGGTTTTCCATCGGTACTTATCGATGGAAAACCGACGGTTATCAGATTTTTTGCATGCATTCAAATTGGCTATTATATAATATTTATAGTATATGATGGCTGACTTATGATTGTTTAATAGCTGAGTTATGAGTTTTAACGGCTGAGTTATGAGTTTTAACGGCTGATTTATGAGTTTTCCATGGCTGACTTATTGGTTTTGAGTTTTCGATGGCTGACTTATGGCTGAGTTTCTAGTATATGATGGTTGACTTATGATTGTTTAACGGCTGAGTTATGAGTTTTAATGGCTGAGTTATGAGTTTTCCATGGCTGACTTATTGGTTTTGAGTTTTCGATGGCTGACTTATGGCTGAGTTTTTAGTATATGATGGCTGACTTGTGATTGTTTAATGGCTGAGTTATGAGTTTTAACGGCTGAGTTATGTGTTTTAACGGCTGATTTATGACTTTTCCATGGCTGACTTACTGGTTTTGAGTTTTCGATGGCTGACTTATGGCTGAGTTTCTAGTATATGATGGCTGACTTATAATTGTTTAACGGCTAGTTATGAGTTTTAACGGCTGAGTTATGAGTTTTAACGGCTGATTTATGAGTTTTCCATGGCTGAATTTTTGGTTTTGAGTTTTCGATGGCTGACTTATGGCTGAGTTTCTAGTATATGATTGCTTAATCATTCCCATCGGTATCGGATTTTTTGCATTGATTTTTGACTTTGTAAAGAATGATTTAATATCCGACACCCGTCGGTTTTGGATTTTTTGAAAAATGATTTAATAATTAAGAATTAATAACCGACGGTTATGGATTTTTTGCATGTAGTTTAATTTTCTTTGATTCTTAATTTAATCTGATTTTAAAGAAATAAGATGATGTAAGATATCAAGATCTGATTATGCATTCAAAAATTTCAGAGAAAATTTTTACACAAAAGAAGTAGAAAAGCATATAAAACCATACTTTTAAAATCTTAATTCTAATTTCATAATTAAATATGAATTTTGGGAATCAGAGAGACAACTCAGAAGAAGTGAATGTGAGTTTTCGGAATAATAGGAAGAGGAAAAGTCAAGAGGTGAGGTGAGTAACGAAGAGTCGCAAATTTTATAATGAGTAAAATGAATTTTCTATTTGTTATTTGTTACTATCATTATTACGAAGGAGATATACTTGAATATTTTAAAATCTTAATTCTACTTTCATTTTTAAATATAATATTATATGTATATATATATATAAATAAACATAATACCGATGGCAAACCGACAGTGGCTCATTTAAAATTTATATGTAATTGTACTTACAAAATCTTAATCCTAATTCCCTAAATAAATATGATTTTTAATAATTAAGATTTAATAAATATGTTCTCAGATGCATTGTAAAGTATTTTAAATTTATGATTTTATATGTATTTTTAAATATGATATTATATGTATATATGTGAAGAAAAATAAACCTAATCTCTCTACTTATATTGTTAAATATGATATTATTTGTATATATCTTGTCCCATCCGTCGGTTTTCCATCGGTAATACCGATGGCAAACCGGCGGTTATGATTATTTACATATATATTTATATAAGACCGTCGGTTTTCCGTCGGTATATTTAAAATAAGACCGTTTTAAAATTAGCCGTTTAACAATTAACCGTTGCGCAGTCAGGAGCCGTTGAACGGTCAGTAGCCGTTGCCATCGGTTTTCCGTCGGTTCAATCGTTTATATAACCCACATTGCCTCACATGAATATTTCACTCTCTCATAAAATCTCTCTACCTATATTGTTCTCATATTATCTATACATCATCTATTACAAATATTTCATCGTCAAGTCAATATAATTATTTTCAATCGTAGATGGACAGACCAATGCGTGATCCCGAGACTGAGCAACTTACAGAAGAGTTTGTCGAAGGTGTACGACAGTTCATGAATTTTGCAACAAATCAGAAACTTGCTTTGCAAACGGGTAAAATCTATTGTCCTTGTCTTAAATGTAAAAATCGTAAATTTCTCAATATTTTAGAAGTAAGTTCGCATTTACATCCTAGAAGATTTATGCCGAGTTACAAGATTTGGTATTTGCATGGAGAAAATGATTCTATGGTAGATTTTGCTAGTAAAAGTGTAACTTTTACGTCAGATAGAATAGGGGAATCTACACCGAAAATAGTAGGTAATCTCGGTTATGTTCAGATGGTACATGATGCATATCATGTAAATGCTCTGGACTTTATTGATTCTAGAGGAGAAAAATCAATAGAGGAGCCTAATTTAGAAGCACAAAGATTTTTCGATATGTTAGATGCGGCAAAGCAGCCGTTGTATAGAGGTTGTCCTGAGGAAATATCACCATTATCGGTTGCAACAGAATTGATGACAATAAAGATGGATTACAATTTGTCGGAGACTTGTGTTGATGCATTTGCTGATTATATGAAAAGATATTTGCCTGCGGATAGTAATTATCCATCAACATACTATGAGATTCAGAAGTTGGTGGCTGGGCTTGGCTTATCGTATCAGGTGATAGATGTGTGCAGCAACAATTGTATGATCTACTGGAGAAAGGATTCAGATCGGTTAGTTTGTCGGTTTTGTCGCAATCCTCGGTATCAAGATACAAGTGGAAGAGTCAGTGTTCCATACAAACGGATGTGGTATTTGCCACTAGCGGAGAGGTTGAAAAGATTATATCAATCAGAGCGGACAGCACAGTCTATGAGATGGCATTCGGATCATCCACGGGATGGAGATATATCACATCCGTCCGACGCTGAAGCATGGCGACACTTTCAGAATGTTTATCCTGATTTTGCAGCTGAGAGCAGGAATGTGTACCTTGGTTTATGCACCGATGGTTTTAATCCTTTCTGAAAGCATGGAAGATAATATTTATTGTGGCCAGTAATCGTGACACCATACAATTTGCCACCATATTTATGCATGAAGAGAGAGTTTCTTTTCCTCTCAGTTCTCGTTCCTGGACCTGAGCATCCAAAGAGATCACTTGATGTTTTCTTATAGCCATTGATTTATGAGTTGCAGATGTTATGGGAACATGGAGTTCAGGCATTCAACGTTTTATTGCAGGCAAATTTTTTGATGCGGACAGTGCTTATGTGGACCATAAGTGATTTTCCAGCATATGGTATGTTATCTGGATGGACGACACATGAGAGATTATCGTGTCCATATTGTCAAGACAATACAGATACGTTCCAATTGAGAAATGGGCGTAAAACATCTTGGTTTGATTGTCATAGACGTTTTTTGAGAGACGAATATCCCTATCGCCGAAGCATGACATTGTTTACCAAAAACAAAAAGGTTTTTAATGGTCCACCTCCTGAGTTAGATGGTTATAGCATTTTAACACAATTACGAGATTTTGGGGCGGAAGAAACTGTTCGTTGTGGCTGAAATAGACATAATCCGGTAGATGAAGTTGGCGTATACCATAATTGGCATAAGAAGAGTATCTTTTGGGATCTGCCATACTGGGAAGACCATCTATTGAGGCATAATCTAGATATCATGCACATTGAGAAGAATTTTTTTGAGAACTTGATTAACACTCTTCTCAATGTCCAAGGGAAAACGAAAGATAATCTGAAGTCTAGATTGAATTTGCCAGATATATGTTCTCGAAAAGTTCTTCATGTTGGGGGAAATAACAACAAAGGTCCTATACCCTAATTCCGTTTACCTTCGGATTGCAAAACAAGACTTTTCGAATGGATTGCCAGCAATGCTAGATTCCCGGATGGTTACGTGTCGAACCTACGAAACTGCATTGATTATGGTGAAGAGAAGTTTTCTGGTCTAAAAAGTCACGATTGTCATGTCATAATGCAGCGCCTTCTGCCGTTTGCATTTGCTTATCTTCTTCCACAAAACGTCCACAAGTCAATTGCAGGTAATTTTTTCTGCATATATATTACAGGTTATGACTACATCAAGTATTTTTTAATTGGTTTATGTTTTTTCTCAGGTATCGCTGCTTTTTTCCGGGATTTATGTACTAAATCTCTGATGGTTGACGGTATCCGTAATTTGGAGACGCAGATACCAATTATCCTATGTAATTTGGAGAAGATTTTTCCCCCTTCATTTTTTGATGTTATGGAGCATCTTCCAATTCATCTTCCTCGCGAAACAGCATTAGGTGGCCCTGTTCAATATAGGTGGATGTATCCGTTCGAGAGGTATATGTATCATCTGAAGAAAAATGTTAAAAATTTGAGTAAAGTAGAGGGATCTATTGTCGCTCAATCCATTAATGAAGAAGCGGCACCTTTCTCCGAATATTATTTTCTAAAACAAGTGCAAAACAGTCGTAGACCCGCGAGGCACGATGACGGAGGTGAAAAAGCAAGTTATCCAATCTACGTTCCAAGTCTCTTCCGACAGGTAAGACGCATTTCAATTTTAAGTAAGAAAATTTATACATTCAATAAAAATTTTAATTACAACTTAAATCTATTTACATATATATAGGTTGGACGACTAAGTGGAAAAAGCAAAAAACGGAGATTAACTAAGGAGGAGCAAAATCATTTGCATATGTATATTCTCACAAATTGCGATGATTTTCTTGAGTATGAAAGGTATTTCATTTTTAAAAAATCTAAATTTTTCTAATAATATTCATAATTAAAAAATTCTTGTAAAATTTTTTTTTTGTATTTTTGATTTTTCCTTTTTTTTTTTTTGTCGTTTTGATTTTTTATAATTTTTTTATATGTAATATTTTTCCCCTAATATATTTTTAGTTATTTCAGTTGCAATTTTGTATTTAATTTCTATTTTCATTTTATATAAAATACTATAAGTTTTTTAATTAAATACCAAAAAATCATTTTCCTACGGATTACCTACGGGATTCCTATCCGTCGGAAAATTGTCGTAACTATTATCAAAAATCTATCTGTTATCCGTTGGTTGTCCATCGCAATTTAGTCCGCTTTTCCAACGGACAAATACCGTCGGAATGTCATCGCTGTTTGATTTTCCGTCGGAATTCCATCGATAATTTCCGACGAATTTCTGACAACCGAAAAGCAGAAGCTTTAGCATCGGATTTCCGTCAGAAACGTCCGACGGTACGGCGGCCGTCGGAAATTCCGTCGGTTATTGCGTTGTTTTCTTGTAGTGATTGTAAGCAAATGCCTTTTTTTTTTTCCAATCAGTTTCATTTTCATTAATTAATTAAGAAAACAAGTGTATTTTGGAACTACAACTCGAAAAGCAAAGGGAAAAGGTAATACAAACACGAATCTATTAATATACTGAAGCATACGGGGGATAAACACTTTTCCAAGGCGACGATGTCAGCGGTTTGAGAGATTTTTAAAAGATCGGATTGTGCGCCTTCCGGAGTAAACGACACTAGAAAATGCGACTCGGATTTGAAGTGGAAGTCAAACCTATCAGTTATGTTGGTTGAGGTGGGCGAATGTACAATCAACGCCAAAGTTCTCTCCTTAGATAAAGAGGAAAGTTGTAATCGAACTCCGGTATTGGACTGTAGTGCGTAGTTAAACCAATGACGGGTGATCTCTCTTAACGGAGATAAAACTCTTTTCGTTAATAAAAAAGTCGAGAAATTCTCAATTAGGCAAAGAGGCCCAGAAAGGTAATAAGGAAGGCAAACGCCTTCTAATTCCTAATTGTGGGCTTTTTGCAGCTCAAATCCAGCTTTTTCTGGGCTAGAGTGGGCAAGCAAATTTTGGTCTAAGCCCAGTAAAACCCAGCTTTGACCTAATCCAGAGGCAAGCAAATTGATGGCCTTAGTTTCGATGGCGGCGGCGGCTCTGAGATCTACATCGGAGGAAGGTCCGGCTGTCAAGGTGGATCTAAGAAACTGGAGGCGAGCGACAAGGCTGAGATGGAGATCAATTAAACTGTAATGAAATGAAATGTTTTTTGTTGTTGTCAATTAAATTTAATTGTAATGAAATGTTTTTTGTTGTTGCTGAAATTTACATGTTCTTATAAGTAAAAAATATATTTCTGTTCGAAATTTTTTTAAAATTTGTAACATTATTTTTGTTTTTCAAACGTTATTTTAAATATAAAATCGTTGATATTAATGACCTCATTTGCATATTGCATTTAACACGAATCAAAGTCTTGCCTCTGTAAAACGTTTCTAGTGTTTTAATCGTATAAGAAAAACAAACATTTTTAGTGTTTTCCTTAATGCATTTAACACTCCACAAAAAAAAATACAGTTTTATTTAATTATGTAATTCTTAAGTATTTGTTTCGAATATTAATTAACCTACATGACCTTTTAATTTAGTTTTAAAGGTCTTACGAGCCCAAACATGCTAATTTATCTAATATAGGTTTTAAATATGACTTGATCAAGTCTGCATAATTTTCAGAAAATAAACTGCTCACGAGAGAAGAATTACAATTATATATGAGTGTACTTGTACAATACTACCTATAGATACCCAAAAAAAATATTTCCCATGAGGCCGAGATTTTTATTTCACTTTAATTAGCCTGAATGAGTTAATTATTTTTATTTTTATTATTTCGTTTGATTTGAATAAATTTGCTGGACGAGTTGCTTAGTTTGTTACTTGATTCAAAACAAAATCGAATCCAAAAGCTGAACATTGGTGTTATATAGCCTTTTGGGATTTATTTGATTGATGCACATTTGTAAACTAACAAGTTTTTTGTTGGATTATATAAAATGGACAATACATATTATTAAATTATACATTCTTTACAATAAGAAAATCAAATAGATCGTCATGTATGATAATGTCTTCTATTACATATATTTAACGATATGGTGATGACTAAGATTAAAATAAAACATTGCAAGAAATAAGGAATTAGGCAAGGCCTTTCGCTATCTGATAGATAAGTGGTTTAGATATTACTTCGTAGGCTCTCTGGGAAGGGTGAGCGAAGTCATAGAAGACGTATTTATCTGGGTTGAAGCATGGGATTATTGCATTCGGCATACAACAACACGCTTTTCTTTCTTCTAAAAACCCTGCAAGTATATGTACACATTGATTGTTATAATTACAAAACAAGATCTTGATCATCATGTACATCTTCGTGTATTTGGATATAAATACGATCCTAACGAAAAGATTATATGGTCTATGATAATATTATCCCTAGGTTACTTCATGCAGACTCATGCATATATTTATGGGTTGTGTAGATACGTACCATAGGCCTTAGGATGGTTGACAAGATCCATAAGAGTACCGTATATGTCGACGTAAACAAACTTTGCTAGACTTTTCTGGGCACTGTCTCCTCTTGGGCATATGTTCTTTCTAGTGGCTTCAGGTTCTCTCTATGTAAACTTTAGTTCTCTTCTTTTTCCTCAAGACAGTGATATTTTGGAAAACCAGAATAGACTCAAAGTGTGGCCTTGGATTATCTGGAAACTTTGGAAATGCAGGAATGATAAGGTGTTCTCAGCTAAGGATCATTCTGCAAATGTTAACAAGTTCAATAATGTTTTTACCAGTATTTCGGATGTAACAGGATCGACTCCTGCACCACCTGATGCGAAAGAAACACCAGTTTTAAGGTCGCTTGGTGTAATGTACAACTTACGATAAGCTGGTAAAATTCTTTTGATCCCCAAACTTTCAGCTGCAGTTTTTTTATTTTTTAAAGTGTAAACTGTAAAGAATATTATATTATACCAATCTATAATGATTCTATATTATACCAACAATATCGGAGAAAACTCTTACATTTCCAAATCTTCCCGTTGGTATTTTAAAGTCGAAATTCCACCCATATGGCCAGTAATTTCCTTTCATCAGAGTCAAGAGGTAATTGTTATTACCGGTATCGACTATTGAATCTCCAAAAGCGAATAGCGCAGGAAATGATCCATTCGGGACAACTTCTATTGATAAGAAATAAGTGGAATATAATGCTAACACCAACATTTTTTTTCTAAACATATAGAACCTTAGTGTTTAGTATTGATAAGAAATAAGTGGAATATAATTTTCATAAAAATTTTCGCGAGAGTGTTTAGTTTCTCTTATGTTTTATACAGAAATCAAATGATGGTTTTCTAACTATTTTTAGACGTCTAGTTTTTGTTTGTCCAAGGAAGCCAAAAAGCGTGGGAGTACAGTATATACAGAATGAATGTTAGACCATCTCCAACGCTAGTTTTTAAGGGTTTCTTAAAGGGGTCCTTAAGAATATTTTTAATCAATTTAATGTAGAATCTTAAGAAACCCCTTTATGGGTTTCTTATTTTGGAGACTCAAGAAACCGTTTCTTAACATTTTAATATTTTAAAAATAGTTAAGAAACCCATCAAGGGTTCTCCATTAATGATGCTCTTAGCATGCATGCTTTAGCTTGTAAGAAGGTAATAATTTTATCAATCTCATTAAAATAGTGCAAAAATATTATCACTATGTTTTAGTGCATTTTGTTATTGCATATAAATAAAGTCACGGGTCATCAATTAAGTATATATCATGTAAATCAAGATTTTCGTATAAAGAATGATATTAAGGTTAATCAAACCATTGATCTTACTAACATTTGTTTCAAGATTTTAGTGTGTTTTGTTTTTATTTGTTGTGTAACTATATTAATTTGGTAAGCAAAAAAATCAATATATATACTTGACAAAAAAAAAAAAAAACCTGAAATTCCAATGCGATCCCTTTGCATCGGTTTGTATGGATTGGATACAGTGGTTGTGCTTGTGAATGATGGTAGCGGTCGAATAGAACTAACTCGTTTAAATGCATATTCTCATTTGCCATTCACAAATTTTTGTTAGAGTGGTGTACATATTGGAGAAAATATTATTCATATCGGACATATTTTATGAAAAATATTGTTTCGCAATAAATAGTTGCCCAACCTTTTTTTTGGGTCAACAGATTCTTAATTTATTAAAACATAAAAAGGTCAAAGTCCATTACAAAGATAGATCTTATTATATAAACGTGAACGCGTTTAACGTCAACGTGACACGTGTTAACATCATAACTCATTAGATTTTGACACGTGTCATTGCTAATCTTAGATTGTGACACGTGTCTCTTTCGGGTAATGATAATTTTTTATATAAAAATATAGAATAAATAATTAATTTTGACACGTATCATTGTTAATCTTAGATTGTGACATATGTCTCTTTCTGATAATGATAATTTTCTATATAAAAATATATAATAAATAATTAATTAAGACTTTTATCAGTATAAGCAAAAATGCCAATAGCAGAAATTATAGTAATTTTGAACTTTCTGATAATGGTAATTTTCTATGTAAAAATATAGAATAGATAAACAATAAAGATTTTTGCCAGTTTAAGTAAAAATATAAATAATAGAAAAAGCCAACTTACAGTTAATTTATCATCAGAAAAGAAAATTATCAGTTTTAGCAAAATATTTAATATTTAACATTTTATATTTTATATCACAAGTATGTTAATTTTCCACAAAATATTTAATATTTAACATTTAATATTTAATATTTTACATAACAAGTGTGTTAATTTTCCAAATTAATATTGTAATAGTTTGGTTATAAATACCTAGATTCTTAACAAATCATCTTCTCATTCATCTTTACCTTTTGTTATTCATCATATTAAATCAGAAAAATGAATTCAAGAGTTCTTCTTACTCTAGATCAATTAGACAAAAATCGTGTTTATCGTCGTATTATAGTATGCTTGCTTCGAAAATGAGAAACAAGAAATATCAAAGCAAATAATATACTCATGGGAATAGAGTTATTATTGGTTGATGAAAAGGTAATAATTTGTTTTAACAAATTTTATTGTATTTTTAGAAGATGTTTTATATTAGTGTTTAGTGTTTAATTTAATTGATTTTTGTGAAAAAAGTTATTTTAAAATATTTATTTAATTTCAAATTTATATGATTATTCACAAAAAATACAAATCAAGGTTTTGTGCATCATTTTTTTCTTAAATTATTTGGCGATAAATCTATTTATAAAATATATTTCCATATAAATATAGATAAAATATAATAAAATATTATTTTCCGGTGCTATAGCACCGGGGTATGAAACTAGTTCATATAAACTGAAATAAGGATAGTTACAGGGCCGAATCCCATTACACTTGTTCTGATGTGAAATAATTTGGGTCGAACTCGTGACCCAATTACAACAAAAGAAGCTTTAGGGCCAAAGACCTGTTTACAAACGGAGTTCGCCCTAATCCTCGAACGGCGGTTGTGCATCGGGTCCTCATCCAACGGCGGCTCGACGGCAAGGCTAGGGATTACTCGTGAAGGTTGGCGGTGGAGCACCACGAAAGGTCTCCGACTCTCGGCGCCGGGAAGTATACCTAAAAACTCTGAGATTGAGAGTTTGAGAGGCGAATTGAAAAAATGTTTGAAACTAAACATCACCTGTGAAATGCCTTGCTCTATGGTTCAAGATCTGCGGTCAGCGACCGGATCCGGTCTTTCCGAAGAGAGATTCGAGGTATGCATGCAAAGATGAGATTCACTGATGAGTTGAAAAGGTTTGTGGCTCACAGCCACGGAGGAAAATGAAAAACGGAGACTCCAAGATCCGGCAACAGTATCATCCGAGCGGCGACTAGGAGAAGTGGAGAGACGGAGAAAGCGTTCTTTACTGGAAACTGAGGAAAACCTCCGACCGAAGCTTTCCGGTGTGAATGGTCGGGCAGAACAACGGAACCGAAACGAGAGTAGCAGCAGCAGAAGGAAGAAAGAGCAGATCCAGAAGCGAAGCCTAGGCGACGACGATGGTCAAAGCCGCTCGGAGGACCTAACAAGTTTCTCAGATCTAGGGTGTGGGGGAAAGAGAGAGGAGAGAGCGTTTATTTTTATTTTTTTCTGATCAATGCAATACAATGTAATAGTTGCCCAACCTAAAAATAATACGTTTTACAAAAAAAAATTAAAAAGTGAAGCTGATATTTAATTTTGTTGACATTTAAATCCGATCAATTTTAAGCTATAATCATCAAAATCATGACTTATATTTCACTTTTTCTGGATTTTCATTCTCTGCTTTTTAAGCTTCTAATGAAATTTGGTTGGCAAAAAAAAAACGTCCGAAAGTGTTAATTTTGTCATTTTCTTACTTGGTCTGATGTCAATTTGCTAGGGAATTGCGATTAGATACGTTCTGTTCCTACAATTGGCATTATATAGCCTTTTTCAGATTTATTTTCTTGAATATATGTCGTAAAAAAAAAGTTCTTCAATATACATTTGTAAGCAAACAAAAGCCTTTGTTGTTCTGGGATTTTATAAAGTAAACAATACATAACTGGATTATACATTGATTTTTGTAAAAACTGAAAGATCGCCATGTATGATTTTTTGTCTTCTCATTTATATTTTTAACGATGGCTGTTATTTTTATTAAAATAAAGCACTGTAAGAAATCAGGCAAGGCCAGTCTTGATATCCGCGACAAGCTTTTTAGAAATTATTTTGTAGGCTTTCTCGGAGGGATGGACAAAGTCATAGAAGACGTATCTATCTGGGTTGGGGCATGGTATTATCGCCGTAGGCATACAACAACACCCATTCTTCTCATTAAAAAATCCTGCAACCATAAAAGTATATGATAGTTAATTACTATATGCGGTTGACAAGAATCGATCTTTAAGAATGAGGAACATTTAATCGTGACATATAAAATTAATAGGTTATACTAATGTCGTCGTTCTATCCTTATATAAATCATTTCTTCGGGAAAACAATATTGAAAAACAAGGGAATGTATAAATATGATGGTGGGTATGTACTTACCGTATTTTCTATGATTTTTGATAACATCCATAAGAGTGTTGAACATGTCGACATAGACAAATTTTGCACCTCTAAAACCTGATTCTCCTCCCCAACTTTTAACTCCGCTCTTCAATTTTCCGTTGTAATCTTCTGCTACTCTGTTCGCGAAGAAGTTACACCACACGACGAACCCACCAAGGAAGATTCTTGACATAGGCAAACATCCCAACGGTATCACTCCCATCACGGCGAATTTTCTCGCTCCTTGATCATATAACTCCTTCATAAATATACATAAACCAAAAGAATGTGAACGGATATATATATATATCCTTCGTACTACTATATAGAATGATGCTTGATAAGAAAATTTCAGTCTTTTGTCGTACTTTCATAAACTGTTTATTCCAACTAGTTAGTTTAGTGGTGTATCTACTGGGAGTCAGTCCTCGGAAAGTAGCAGATGGAGTCCCAAAAAATGAGATTCCAATATCATTATTTCCTTGAGAAACAAGAATCACGGCGTTTGCAATTATTTGATTTGCTTTTGAAACACCTGCCGTGACCTTGAGCTTCCTTATGTAGCCTTTGAAATCGTTTACTTGATCCCTTGGTGTTAAGACTCTCTGACCAAACCACCACCCAAAAAAAAGTTTACAATGTTTACTAGAAAATATATATTTAGTTAAGATATCTAACTTTTTTAACAGAAATAAAAAGTTCATTATTTCTTTTCACCAGCAATCTGGATGTAACAGGGTCGACTCCTGCACCACCGGATGCGAAACAAACACCAGTTCTAAGCTCGCTTGGAGGAACGAACAACTTACGATAAGCTGGTAATATTTTTTTGATCCCCAAACCTTCGGCTGTAATAATAATCAATGATAAATTTACCATATG
This sequence comes from Boechera divaricarpa, assembly GCA_026770425.1. Lineage (NCBI taxonomy): Eukaryota > Viridiplantae > Streptophyta > Magnoliopsida > Brassicales > Brassicaceae > Boechera > Boechera divaricarpa. Next base: position 26,429,801 of record CM049182.1, on the reverse strand, counting down.
AGAATAATATTATTCATAACATATGATTATCTAAGTAATTTGATTAAAAATTAGGAATTACAAAGAAACATTGTAATAGATTGTGATATTATACCAACTATATCGGAGAAAACTCTTCCATTTCCAAATCTTCCTGTCGGTATTCGCAGGTTGAAACTCCTTCCATATGGCCAGATATTTCCTTTCATAAAAGTCAGTAGAAAATTGTTGTTACCGGTATCGAGTATTGAATCTCCAAAAGCCAAAAGCGCAGGAAATGATCCATTCACAGCATCTGTTGATAGGAAATAAATGGAAAATAATGCTAACACTAATGTTTTTTTCCTACACATAGCTAACTGTTTTCTACGACAGTGTTTAGATTCTCTTATGTTTTATAGAGAATTCATTTAATGGTGCTTCTAAGCTCATGTCAGTAGTACATATACAAGTGATTTTCTAAGTATTTTTAGACGTCTAGTCTTTGTTGTCTAAGGAAGCCAAAAATGCATGAAATTGGTGAGTACACACAGGATGAATGTCAGCATGTTTTAGGAAGATAATAATTTCATAACTCTGATGACATAAATAATAATGTTTTAGAAAGAAAAAAAAAGAATTATTTTTAAATATATTTATTCTTTAGTTTTAAGAATATGTAGTCACTTTACACCAAAAGAAAAACAAAGATCGACTTTCAAATGAATGATATATATGATGATTTGTTTTGCGACGTCGATGTTTTCGTCATGTAGACTCATATTCATCCCTATGTATTGGAAGAGGATCTAACTACTAGAAGGGTAAGATGTGAAGTCAAAATTCTGACTGATTCTCCAAAAAATAAAACAACAATAAATATTAATTTTATTTAGATTGAATACAATTTTCAAATAATACAAACAAGATGTGATAAAATATAGTTAATCATAATGCCGTGAAAATAGTTTTTAATTCAGATGAACTGATTAACAAATTTGTTAATCAACAATGAGACTAACAATTTGTAAGTTTTCTCCGTAGGATGATAACTGTCCCAAAACACATGCATAGACACGTCGGGACATACAGAAGATGTGATTTTATTGCACAACACAGCAACTTCTATGGCTCCTGTTCCACAGCATCCTTTATTAGACACTTCAAACCCTACAATAACCCAAATCAGAACTTTCAAAGATAGTACCTTTTTATACTCAAGTAAAACGACTAGTACATGCATGAAAATTTAAACGAATAAAATCTTTTGAGTATTACCGTAATTTGCAGGATTCTGGATGATGTCAAAAAGAGGATCATAGATATTAATGTAGATCGGTTTGATACCCGGTAGAGTTTTACGCAACAGATCCAATTTCGGGGAGAGCTTTGAATTGAAAAGCTTTGCTGCTTCGTTGTAAGTCTCAGCACAATCTCTCAAAATACCTCCTCCTAAGGTTCTCTGTGATGGTACACACCCAATTGGTGGTGCACCAAACACAGCCACTCTTCTCACTCCATATCCATATAGCTTCTGTCAATTTCATTTCATACTAATCATTATAATTAATGTATAAACTTTACAAAATTCAATCCACGCATAACTACCTATTCTAGCGAAGATGAAAGAATAAGAAAAAATGAGACACATCAATGATTAGTTTATACATGATATTAATAATTTTATGGAAAAATATGTAGTTGGTAACTTTATTTTTTTCTCTATGGTTGTCATTCATGGGAATCGAACTATGTGAGACTTCAAAACTAGTACTAATCAATCACTTAATTATCAAGGTGTAGCCAAAAGCTGGTGACTTATAATGGCTAAACTATGAGAGTAATTTAATGAAAAAGTATACCATAAGATCCAATTCTTTATTGTTTGAGTTATTTCTAAAATTTCCTTTATTTGTCTGACTCATAGTTCTATATAAATAAAATTGGATATTAAAAATGTTAATTTGGTAGATAGCCATTTAGATTCAAAATGTTATTACAATATAATGTAGAAAGTCTATAAAATAAAAGTAGTATTTAGGCTTTATTTAAAATTTGAGAGAAGCTTACAGTCACAAAATCTGAGGCAGAGTCAGACATAAGAGTAGTATAGGAATCGACGTCGTATTGAGGTCTTGCACGAAGAGTATAGTATGTATTGGCTATGTCGTCGCTGCCTGCGACCAATAAGAATAAGCTGTTGGCTAATATGAAGTCTTTTCTTTCTTCCCCAACTATATTCTTCACTTTCTCTATGTACTCCTCGAAATAAGTTAATTGCTCTTCTAATGATATTACTGCCTAATACCATCAACAAATAGAAATGAAACCTACTAGTTAGGAAAAATATCAAATCAAATATTTCCATAGGAGTTTTGAAATAAAAAATAACATGATCGTTAGATTAAATAGTATTACCACGAGTTTAGGTGTTATAGGATCATAACCAGAACCTCCTGACGCAAATGATACACCGGTTAAAAGATCTTTGGATTTTAGCTTCGGATCGAGATATGCTGGTACAATTGATTTTATTCCCAGTTCTTCGGCTGCATATAAGAACAGAGCATAAAAATAAATTACGTTATTTAAAAAAATATATATTTTATTTTTTAAGATATTTTTCTTAATAATCATGACTATAGAAAACTCCTAATAAATTTTGGTACGCATAATTATTGAGTCAATGTTACTAGACTTATTTTTAACTACTACTACTACTTCTAAAACGGAAAAGAAAACAAATGATTGCTCAAATTAAATTATCCGTGGTCATTACTTGTGTCCAGTAATTAATGGTCGTTACTCGTTATAGAGAAGTGCGTGAAAATCTATTTTTACATTGATTATTCGCTTTACGCACTAAAGCTAAGAAATAATAGTAAAGAGAAGGGACCTAGCAAATCGGCGGGGACTCGTCCGTCGCAGAACCTCCCCGTGGCAACTCCACCTTGGAAATTGATACCGTAAGGATGAAAATCGCACTTAACTACGGTTTTGACATTGTTGTTCATTCCGGTGTCAACGATGGAGTCTCCGAAAGCTAGTAGGGCCGGAACAATCAAGTTTGGCGGCAGCTTCACGGCGGCAATCGTCTCAGTGAGAAAGAGAACAGACAACAAACATAGTTTCCACGAAGACCAAGAACAAGAACAAGACCAGCTTGTATTGTCTTTCATGTTGCTTTAATGTAATGTAGAATAAAATAAGATTTCTTTTTTTATAAAAATGAGTTTGCTTCCAAGTTCCAAGTTTTACAACATAACAAGGACAAACGGAGGATAATCAACTTTTCTTCTATGCTATTACACTTATTTATATATATAGATAGACACATGTCGATATATATTATTATATTAATATAGTTGTAAATATATATGCGCAATGCATTGCGTCGTGGAGATGTTGTGGACCGGTAGACTTAATTAGACAAGACGAATTAATTGCTTGATACGTTTTGAGATATAGATTAGTTGTTTTCTTCTAATAATTTTAAGGAAGGAGTAATAAAATGCACTTTTTGATAATAATCCTCGAGAAAACTGAGATAATGTACTCTTTTTTTTTTTTAATGAGATATATGTTAAAAAAAAGACTACTGGTATGGTTGAGGTTAGTACACTCTTTTTTTTTTTTTTTTTTTTTTAATGAGATAGTGTACTAACCTCAACCATACCAGTAGTCTTTTTTTCACATATATACTTAGCTGCTTTTAATAACATATAACCCATTAGTGCGTATATCGAAACACGTATTGCCAGAAGAATATGACAGTGACAGACTAGATAAATTACAATATTAGTGCGTATGTATGTCAACGCTAATTAAACATATATGTTAAAATATCAAGATAACTCAATCTCTCACTCTAAATTCTAAAAGCACTTCAAATACGCGTAAAACTAAAAACAACTACATATCATATATTCATATTAATGATATTATCATGCGGTTATTCAACATTTTATTCAACATTTCGAACCAATTTGACTTAAGTGTTTGGAAATTTTATGAAGACATCACATTGGTGTTACAAGTAATTTTGATTATTTCTTCCGTGAAACATGTAGATCTACCTATCATCGTTCAACCATCAGCAATCTCTGCACGAATTAGTATAACTTCAGACTTTTAACAAAATAATATTTCAAAATATATGGTATTACTTATATATATATATATATTCTAATATTTCTTTTCAAAAAAAAAATTTACTTTATTCTCATATGGCAATTATGCTACGTTGAAATGATGCTATGTTGAAATTACTTTAAAACAAATATTTTTTTTAGTCTCATATGACAATTATGCTACGTTGAAATACGATAATAGTAACACTAATTAATTTAAGAATCTCATGTTAATCTTTGAGCATGTGATGTAAACTGTTACCAAACTACAACTTTGTAGGTCATCATAATTAATACAACCAAGACTTCTAGAGCTCATCAAGCTCAGCAATGTAGAGTATAAAGTTTACAGCACCTTCTTTTTTCTCTTTTAACACTCCACGTCATCTTCTCTCTCTTCCACCTCATTATTCAACACTTATTATTCAACACCCACTTACAATGGTTTTGTTTTAAAAATATTACAACACCCCTACCCTACTATTTATATTATATTCTTTTTAAATTTTTTGTGATTACATATTTTAATTAGAACAATTAATTATCGATTAAAATTAAAATAAAATTAATGAAAGTTAAATAATTTTATGAAATAAATTTTGATAAAAAAATACAGGTAATAAAAACCAGAAATATTGATAATTATAATTAAAACACATACAATGACGAAAATTTAAAATGCAATACAATAAACACACAACACCAATGAAACAAACATAATTTAATTAGCACAATAGACTCAATTCACAAACTTAAAAATCTCAGTCACCACGGAACATTCCGAATTGTGCCCATATGTGTTTGACTAGATCTGCTTGCAATTCGTGATGCACATTTGAATCACGCAACTCGAATCTAGCTCGAACATGATTTGCAAATGCAGGTAGCACCTCAGTCGAGAATGATGGTTGTGTAGTAGACCCACTTGCCTCAGATTGATCATAATCGGTCCAATGTTGAGCATATGTCTCTCGTTCATCCTCAACAATCATATTATGCAATATGATACATGACCTCATGATGATAGCCAAATCGGCTATGTCCCAAAGGCGAGTTGGTTCACTAATGATTTTAAATCGAGCCTGCAACATTCCAAATGCACGTTCGATGTCCTTCCGACATCCCTCCTGACGTTGTGCAAATAGCTTGTCTGGTTCACTTTGAGGAAGCCTAATCGATTTGACGAAAGTAGGATAAGAAGGATATATACCATCAGCTAGATAGTATGCCATATTATACGGACGTTGGTTCACGAAGAAGTTCACTCTTGGAGTATTTCCCTGTTCAACATCATCGAACACTGGTGAACGGTCTAGAACGTTTATATCGTTCAATGTGCCCGGGCATCCAAAAAAAGCATGCCAGATCCATAAATCATGAGATGCAACTGCTTCAAGAATAACAGTTCCTTTATCTCTCCGAGTAAATTGACCTTCCCATGCTGTAGGACAATTTTTTTATTCCCAGTGCATGCAATCAATACTCCCAATCATCCCTGGAAACCCTCGCATCTCACTAACACGTAGAATTCTCTGCAGGTCATCTTGAGTTGGGGCTCTGAGATACTCTTGCTCATACAGTTGTATGATTCCTTTACAGAATCTTCGCAAGCACTCCAACACTGTAGTACCTCCAATTTTGATTATTCATCCACTGCGTCAGCTGCCACACCATATGCTAACATTCGCATGGTCGTAGTATATTTTGCTAATGGAGATATACCTTCTTTTTTGGCTGCGTCAAACCGTTGGGTGAAGTAGTTGTCATTGCTTGATAGGTTCTCAACGATCCGAAAAAAAATATGTTTTCGCATCCTGAATCGCCGACGAAACATTGCATCGTCATATGTTGGATGATTGGCAAAGTAGTCGTCAATCAGTCTTTGATTTGCCGCTGCATGATCTCTCTTGAAGTATTTTCTCTTGCTACGAGGTGGATAGTCTTCCTCTATTTTGTTTTGACTCTCTCTGAACTGGTTGACAATATACCTGTCTTCAATTTCAGACTGCCTTTTGTAAGCTTCGATATCAAAAGGATATTCTGATGGATCCATTGAGATTTTTGAGTAAGGTGATATTTGTGATATTGGTACATCAATGGAAGGATGAGTCTCTATTTATAAGCTAGTGGAACCAACAAATTGAATGGTTGGTAGCTTGGACTCAAATTGAGTGGTTGAAACCAAAAGTCACGGATAAGGATAAGATTCTCTTATTAAAAGCCGAAACTCACGGATTACATAGTCATGGACACTTGGCAACATTATTATCGCATAACATTATTAAAGGAGAAAGTGACAAACACACATTATTAAAGGAGTAAGAGACAAACGCACATTATTAAAGGACGAAATGACAAACACACATTATTAAAGGAAAAAGTGACAAACACAAATTATTAAAGCATGAAGTGACAGAATACAGATAGCCACTTGACAATAATTAATTTCCAAATAGATCGTGCCTCAACTTCTGCAACATCTCTTTACTATTGTCGTCGAGATGATCTTTTTCAGTTAGCTTGATAAACATCTTCATCTTCTTAGCTTGAGTCTTTTCTTTAATCAATTGGTTTGCCTCTTTTTGCATCATGGCTATTTGTTCCAATCGATCCAATTCTTGCGCTTTAAATTGTTTGAATTCATTCCACTCTTCGTTAACCACTTCCAAGGCTGCGCTCTTACTTTTCTTTTTAGCTTTTTTCTTAGCAGCATCCCTGCCCATTGGACGAGCACTAGATCCTACAGAGTTGGAGTCACTAGCATCATTATAGTGGGTTCTCTTAGATCCGCTGCTTCCAGAGCCAGTATTTCCTCCAACCTGACTACCATAACGTGGTTGATCACGGACAGCGAGTCATTCCTTCATTAAATTGAAATTTCCATTACCAGCACTTGAATGTAGTTCATGCGCTTTTGACAATACATCATCCTCCGACCACCCGCTTCTTTTCATACGCTTAGCGTTATCGTATGCGCCAAGCCATTTGGCTAATATTTTGTTCATGTAGTTGTAGTGGTTTCTGCACGAGTTTCCATTACGTGGAGGATCAAATGAGCAATGTTCATTACAGTACTCAGAAATCTTACCCCAATATGAATCACCTTTCTGGTTTCTGCCAACAACGCTGTCTGTTCCATATTTAATCCATCCGCTTAAGAGCACCAAATTTTGCTCAGAGGTCCATTTTGGGCTTTTCCGGCGAGTAGAAGTTGAATCTTCTGCATCTGGAGTGGCTTCATGAACACCGCTCATTCCACCAAGAGCCATTTGTGTAGAAAATTCCGGAAATTCATTACCTGTTGGTGTAGAAGAATATGGAGGTGGTTGAGATGAATACGACATCATCGATCCGTAATATGGAGGATGGTTTGGAACAACTGATTGGCTTGAAGAAATTTGGTGGATATCCATAATTTGGTATATGTTGGGATTGGTTAGAAGACTGATTTTGAAGCGGATAATTGTTGGGATTTGGGTAGGTAAAAGAGTAATTAGAAGAATTTTGAGTGTTAAAAAGATTATTATTGGAATCTATCTAACTAAAACGAGGTTTAAAGGCAAAACATAAGTTTATTGTAGAATAATAGAAAAGTTTAGTAAAAAAAGATGGGTTTTTTTCTGTGTCCAAATGAAATGAAACAAGTGTCTATTATAGAGTATGAAAAATGATGAATTTTGGTATAAAAATATTTATATATATATATATAGAATTATTGTGAGATAATTGATGTTAAATGATTAAGGGAAAAAAACAAATCTAAAATTTCAGTAACCAATCATTCAACGCCACGTGTCTCTCTTTTTTATTGATAGTTTACAACCAAATATATGCTGACTCAATAAAAACACACCATTGTACTTAATACTATTATTATCAACTGTTGTAAAAAAAATTACAACAGTCTAACATATCATTTTTTGTTTGGGTAAAACATATCTAGTTTTATTTATTTTAGAATCCTTTAAAAATAGACATAAAGAATCATATGATAAGTGCGAATTAGAAAAGAAAAAAAAATGAACACAGACGTACGTAGGGACCGTAGGGTAGATGTAGATCACAAGCAATAGGTGATACTACTATTTCCACTTAACTGAGTGTGAAGTAGGTAACTTCCTACATATATACACGTGAAAAAGGTACAAAAAAGACTTTACGAAGAAAAAAATTGTGGCTATCAAAAAATATATCAAAGGTAAAATGTTTGTATATTTCTGGAGAAGCTTGCTGTTAATGCTACCTACATAACGATGGTCCAAATCTAATAATTATAGAATAAAAATAGTAAGCCAGAGCCCAAGTATCCGAAAAATCATGCTAATTAATTAAGACTAAGATATTATCGACAAGGCTACTAAAAGGTGGAATTTAATTTAATGATTCATACAACCATATTATCGCCCAACCACTATCTAACATAATTATGTTTCTATAAACAAGTTCAAACAAAAAAAATTGCAATGATTTAGGGTTTTCCGTTTTATATTGCTTTACATATTTTAAATGAAATCATACTGAATTAATTTGTAGACCATTGCAAACTTAAAATCTTTCTTTCACAGGCTGCCAATATTTTCTTTTACAGTGAATTAAAAAAATTCAAGTCATTATAGTTAAATTAGAAGAAAATATTGTGGTGTTCAAATAATTTTTATATAATCCGTACGAAAAGATTACAAAACGAGCAATTTTGATATAACTACGATATTATGAAGTCATCTTATACTATTATATAGTCTATAGTAGTCATATATATCGTAGAAGATGGACCCTGTACCATCGTAGTTGTATTCATATATAGTAATAACTCGACAGCGACAAATTAAATAATGACCTGCTAACTAGTTCCATGTATAATGAAGACGAAGGAAAAAAAAAGTATATTGAAGGCATTTGTGTTTTGAATTCGATTTGATAACCATTCATTATTGTTTTGAAATTAAATTGATCATTAAATAGTGGGTCCAAAGATATTAAATTACCACAGAATTTATAGGTCAATTTTTTTTTATCCTGTCCCACGTGGTAGATAATTAGAGTGAGAGGGTTACTGACTTACTGATTACAGCCAATTGTTTCATGTAATAAAAATCAAACTGTTAAAGAATTATAGGCCGAGCCAGTGGTGGGCCTGGTGGCAAATGATGCATGGCCTAGTAAAAAAAAAACTATCTTCAAGGTTTAATATGCGGTCGAAAGAGAGTCCAGTTGATTGTCTTTTTTTTTTTTTTTGGTCAACTAGTGGATTAATAAGAACAGAGAAGGAAATTACAAAGAGAAAGAGAGTCAAAACAAAAACTCTCTGCTTTCACAATGAAGCTACGAAACAAACGGGACAAAAATAACTTCCCAGAACCATAAACCAATGGAAACACCAACAGAGAAGCTATAAACCACGAAGGCACGGAAACAACCTGAAAGATAATCAGAAGAAACCAATTCACATGGACTGAGCCTTTTCCCGATCGAGGAGCACCTTTAACCAACAAGGAAAACCCAAAGCAACATACGAATTCAACCTATGATCTTTAGTAACACTCTTCGCAATGAGAAAAGCACTCGTATTTTCACTCTCCTCAACACACACTACCTTCTTTTCTTTAATCCTATTCATAACCTCTCTAAGCTGATTAGAATGAAACCTAAACGACGGCCACGCTTTTGGTCTCAGAATCAAGTTAACCACCAAAGAGTTTTGAATCTCAAAGATCATACTATTCAGCCTATGCCTAATAGCACTTTCAACAGCCCAAATCAAAGATAACACAAAAGCTTCATCTTTAGATGTTACCTTAGAGAAAGCTCTTCTACTGTGTAACAAGACGTCTCCTTCTTCATTTCTGATTATCCAAGAGGATCCCAAAATTTCACTGCTTTTAGACCAAGAGACACCTATATTGCATTTAAGCCAATTCTGTTTGGGTTTACTCCAACTCTTTTTCTGTCTAACCCAAATCTGTTCCTGATCAACTTCCCCCATAATTTCCTGATTCCTTGTCTGCATCTCTTCATTCCTCTGAGCTTTAAACCATTCTGCCACATCTTCATTGATTTTTGCAATAGAATCCAACGGGTAAAACTCTTTTCCTTCAAAGAGAAACAAATTCCTATTTTTCCAAATTCTCCACAAAATCCAAGGAAAGCTTCTTCTTATATGACTTGGCCAATAATTGTTTTTTCTATTCACCATTAGATAGTGAATATTTGCATACAAAGCATTCCCCTGAAAACCCAGTTCTGGAGCAGGGTAATCAGTCAGCGCCCAAATTAGCCTTGCAGCCTGACAAGAAAAAAACACATGATTTAATGTTTCAATCTCTATTCCACACTTTTGGCATCTGTTATCCAGTTGATTGTCTAGACTCCACTTTAAATCTTTTTATTTGTTTTGGAGCTACATGTTTTAAGAATTCTGTAGCGTAGTGATATAGGATTCTTGTAAAACTTGATCAAGGTTCCTAAATTATTTTCCGAGCTATCCGTCCTATTGCTGGAATTTTTATTATTATGTTTTGTTTCTTTATCTCAAAAGCTATATCTTTTTACTGGTCTAAGTTTACAATTTTCTTATATAACATTTTTATTCAATAATTTTCTCCATTTAGTGAAGTAAACAAATTTAAATATAACAATTGAATCAGCTTATATAACATTTTTTATTTAATATTTCAAATCAGCTCCGTCGACAATGTCGATTTTTCTCCTTCACTTGAATAGGCTCTTCAATTATTGGACTTTTCCTTCTTGTTACTCAATGAGTGGGCTCTCAGTTCTAAGCCTCTCTTTCAACCTCCTGAGTTCAAATTATTTATTTTTTTGTTGGGTTGTATTGCTTTGATAATTGTGGGCCTTTTTTGTAACAAATATGGTGGGCAACTTTTTTATTTGCAAAAACCACATATGACACCGTCGTAAATATGCATGTTGGTTTACATATTGTTTAGTAACATGGATTTCATACACTTTTTACCCGAGAACTCGAAATTGTACATGATATTATGATATTTAAACTCCACACGAAAAAATACACTACTTATTTACGGTTTTGTCATTACATTTTTTTGCCAATTTGGCTCCCATTTAACTATTTAGAAACTAACCCGTTAATATCATCAAAAAAAAAAAAATCATCAAAAAAAAGATTTCAGTAACTTTTTAAGTTCTATTATGTATATTAGTATCAATTAAATTATAGTAAAATCATCTTAATTGTCTGGACCTAAGGACGGTCATGAATCGAAAATGCTCCAAATTTTCTTACTGTTATTATTGCATGAAAATAGCACTGACCCTGGAACATAAGATATGGCGTTGGATCTTGCCGCGATCAATTGGCAGATAAATAGTTCGACTTAAAGAAAAAAAGATTGCATGCATAAGAGAAAGCAAACACATCGAGAAAACATCCAACAATAGGCAAACATCAAAAGAGGTGATAACTTTTATTAAAAAAAAACTAAAAACTAAAAAAACTAAAAAACTAAAAAAAAAAAAAAAAAAGAGATTATAAACCATATTTACTTATCTATTGGTCACATATTAGAACATTTTTGAGAGACATTTTCAAACTATTTTTACGACTATATTTTTGAAAGTATTCTCTCAGTCGGATGGAAACTGTTTCAAAATACATAATCGTATTCTTTTGGACAAACATTTCGAGATCACGTCTAATAAGATGGTTAACATAAAAAGACATGTTAAATCAGTAAAACATGTAGTGTCGAGATCATATATATCTCTCAAAATATTTTGTTGCCAAAATTCTGTAAGTCTTCTCAGTCGGATGGAAACTATCCCAAAACACATATTCATCTCTATTTGGACATACGTAAGCTGCAAAGTTGCTGCATAAAACAGTAACTTCAATTAGTCCAGTTCCACAACATCCTCTATCGACCACCTTAAATCCTGTTACATTAATAAAAAAATATACAATTTCATTAACTTTTTGATGAAATAGAAATGTTTGAAATTGTTTACAGTAACGAATAACCAGATAAAACGATTACCATATTGTTGAGGGTCTAGTATGATATCAAGAAGAGGACCATATATATCAACGTAGATTATTGCCTTTTCCCCTAAAGTTCTTGACAAAGAATCCAAATTTGCAGCGAGCTTAGCATTGTAGAGCTTTGTTGCATCGTTGAACCTTACAACACAACTTCTCGTTGGTCCCCCTGCTAAGGTTCTCTGTGATGGGACACATCCTAGTGGTGGTGCACCAAATACTTGTATTCTTCTCGCTCCATATTCATGTAATTTCTGTGAATACCACATCATTAAAAGACAAAAGTTTTAAGGAAAAACAAAGCGTTAAAAGTAATTTTCTTCGCTCCATATTCATGTAATTTTTGTGAATACCACATCATTGATAGCTTACTAAATAAATAAATAAATAAAGTAGTTAATTAAATATATTCATACTTACTTGAGCAAAAGATCGAGCATTGTCGGCCATAAGAGTGGTAAAGGAAGAGACGTCATATTTATGTTGAACAGAAGGAAGACCAAAGTAGGTGTTGGTTATATCATTACTGCCGCATACAACCATGAACAAACTGTTTTTAATTATGAAATTTGTCTTTTCTTCCCCAACCATTTTCTTTAACTTCTCTACGTACTCTTCAAATAATTCCAGTTGCTGCGTTAAAGCTATTCCTCCCTTTAAAAACAATAATTTTTAAAAGAAGATTAATTAGCATTAGAAATAATCACATTTGTTTTATAGAGATATATAGTGTAAGATTTAAATGTTTGATTACCGATAATTGGGTTGTGAAAGGTACGTAACCAGCACCACCAGACGCAAATGTTACACCGGTTAAGAGATCTTCTGGTTTCAAATTTGGATTTCGATATGCCGGTATACTTGGTTTAATTCCGAAATTTTCCGCTATGACAGCAAGAGAAAATAATTATTACCAGTTATAGCTTTATATTTGTAAAAAATTCGCCCTTAATCTCTTTGATGTTTCGCTTTTCAGTCTTCATATAACTCAAGAAAATGACACATACTTACTAAAAAGAGAAAAAGAGATCGTTGACCAAAAAAAAAAAAGAGAAAAAGAGATCACACGTTACTGAGAAATACTCAACCACTGAATTAAATGTCCTAGACTCCTAGTTAATGCGTCTAATTAATACTTCTTTCCTGAATAATTGATTTTCTAGTTTTTTCACATAAATTAAGAAACAATAAATACTAACTATAAATATATTATTTTTTCTCACCAAAAATTTTTTTATTTAAGCATGAACCAATAACAATTCATAAATTCAAATATTTTCCATAATTACTTCTTGAAATTTACCAATTATTAACACTAATTAATTCAATATGCATTAATTAATCTTAGAAAATCAATTTTTGTGGAACAAGAAAAAATCATAGAAAATCAATTATTCAAGAACAGAGGGAGTATAATAATCCATTCATATCATCAATCCATTTTCAGAGTTTCTTTGTGCTACAAACACTAGTCACTCAGTGAGATATAATCCAGTACGATACGATACAATAAATTGGAACTGAAAAAAAAAATTATAGATTTTTTTTTTTAAGTGAAAGGCTTTAAAAGTTTTAAATTATAAGACACAAATTCATAAAATTAAAAGTAAATGTTTAGTTCATGAGAAAAATGTCGATTGTGAAATCAGTTACATCAAAGAAAGCAATGCGAAATTAAATGTCGAAATATATTTTAAATCAGTTACATATATCAAAGAAAGCAATGTGAAATTTACCTACAAAATCAGTCGCAAGTTTGCCGTTGGAAAATCTTCCTGTAGGAATGCCACCGTCAAAATCGATGCCGTAAGGAGGATAATTGCATCTAGCCAACGTTGTCTTAATATCGTCATTATTTCCGGCATCAACAATCGAATCTCCGAACACTATGATAGCCGGAATCGTTTCGTTTGGCGGTAGCTTCACCAAAGCGTTCGTGGTCGTCTTACATAACAACACGAGAAAGAGAACACACCACAATATACTCGAAGAAGAAAAAGTAACGTGACTGTGTTGTTTCATTGTTGCTCTTATTTGCAACAGATCTTGTTTATTTGGAAGCTTTTGGAGTGATGAGAAAATATATATGTAAAGCTTGGATCGGCATGTATATGTATAACATATGAGGACTTAGGGTTCAAAATGGCTAATAGTCTAGTCTAGAACATTTAAAGTTGAAATTACAATATGTTTCATCTTTACCCCAAAAAAATTCAAATCATTAGACGAAATCACTATTTTAACCTTTATGTAATTATTTACTAATCTAATATATACAAACATATGGCCTACCAACAAACCGTATTTCATTTATAACTCAACTATAATAAATCGTTCGAAGAAAACTTGCACTCATTTTTTTCTGAGAGATATCGATTTGAAAAGCATTCATTTTATTTTTGTCTGAAACAATTTTATTGCTTAAATAGGTCCCAAATTCCAAATTTATTCTAGAATTCCCTATAATTTGGTTACAACAAAATATGAAGTTACCAATTATGATCGTAGTCCGAAACTTTCCTCAGGCAGGAACAATTATTTCAAGGGGAAAAAAAAAAAAGGTTCTCAAACGAATTCTCATTGGGCTTCAAACCAATTCGGGGTTTTCTGATTGGGCTTTGTTTATTCGTGATTTTTTTTCTTTTCTCTGTTGGTGATTTAAATTTACAACCCAGATTAGAAGAACAATGTTTCTAGCATGGTTTCATATTTTCCTAGTATTGAATCAATTGCAATATGTGATCTGAATTTGGTTCTTCTCTTGATTGAAACACAAATTGATTGTAACCATATAATTGACCAGATAGTGACCTCGTCGTACTAACGTTATCATGTATGAGAGATCTTGAGCTCATATCGACAGAAATTAGTTCCAGCTTAAATGACAAAACCCATTAAAAAATTTGTCATTTGTTTCCCCCTTTCGTACTCTGTTTGTTTTTTTTTTGTCATGTTTTATTTTCCAACGAAGAAAAACATTAGCTGCTTTTGGGCCTGTGTTGATCAGATTTAACTGGGCCTTATGCTTAATTTGTTTTTGTCAACCTCGGGCCTTATGCTGTTTTAATAACCTTTTTTTTTTGTTAAAGTTATTTATGATGTAATATTGTTTATTTATTTTTTAACTTTTGTTTTTTTTTTCTTTTTTCTTTATGGTATTTGATTTTTGCAATAAGTTTGAGTTCCATCAGGACTCTGTGACAAGTGATTCGAGGACTATAATCAATCTTTCTTGTTGGTACTATTATTGTAGAAGATGGAAATATAATAAAATTGCCGAATTTGTGAACATTATTAAAAGCATATAGAAATAAACATGAATCTTGTATATATAACCATCAAATATCATAAGAGACAATTACAAGCCTTGACGAAGAGAAAGTTGACAAGAGTGTAATTTCTCTTCGAGTTGGAATGATTATTCAATAGTGTATCGACCATGCTAATAAATAGGAGCTATATCGATTAGAAGAATCTGTTGAGATATTTATCAAAAAGTTTTGCAACTATAATTCTGTAAGCTTTTTCAGTGGGATGAAAACTGTCCCAAAACACATAATCAGATCTTATGGGACATACAGTAGCTGTATAGTTGTTGCATAGCGCAGTAACTTCTATTAGGCCGGTTCCGCAGCATCCTTTATTGGCCACCTTAAATCCTATAAGATTCATAAAAAATATATATATACACTTTTGTTAAAAGAAATTTTTTAAAAATATGTTAAGTAATATATTGGTTAATAAACTAGAAAATAAATAATGAATGATTACCATATTGTTCAGGGTTTAAAATGAGATCAAGAAGAGGACTATAGATGTCGATATAGATCATTGTCGGGACTAGTAGAGTTCTTGATAAAACATCAATATTTGCAGAGAGCTTAGTATTGAAAAGTTTTGATGCATCATTAAACCTAGCAACACAATCTCTTGTAGGTCCTCCTGCTACGGTTCTCTGCGAAGGAACACATCCTATTGGTGGTGCACCAAATACAATTATTCTTCTAGCTCCATATCCATAGAGTGTCTTACCCCACATAAATAAATAGAAAAGATTATTAAAAATAATAAGCAATGTTTAATAAACACATCATAACTACTAACTTTACTCGTGACATATATAGACTATTTTATTATTATTACTATAAAATTATTAATTGTCTTTACCTGAGCAAAAGAGCGAGCATTGTCGGCCATAAGAGCGGTGAAAGAAGCGACGGTGTATTGGAGCTGAACCGGAGGGAGGGCAAAGAAATCATTGGCGATATCGTTACTACCACATATAACAACGAACAAGCTATTCTTAATTATGAACTGTGTTCTCTCTTCTCCAACCATTCCCTTCAGTTTCGCTATATATTCTTCAAAATATTTCAATTGTTGCGGTAACGGTATACCTCCCTTTAACAAAAAAATAATAATTATTGGCTTTTTAACAACTTCTTTAGATAAATTAAATGCATAAGAATTTCAAAATAACTACCGCTATTTTAGTTGTCAAAGGAACATAACCAGCACCACCAGAAGCAAATGTTACACCGGTCAAAAGATCTTCTGGATTTAAATTCGGATCTCGATATGCCGGTATATTGGGTTTAATCCCTAGCTCTTCCGCTGTTAGAACAAAAAATTATGAAAAATATAATATATTTGTTAGATTACTTCTTTCTTTTTTTGTTTAAGGAATTTATACAAATTATGATATTACAAGGTGGAAACTTGGTATTTTGACTTTATTGTACACATCACTGTATAGAAAAATCGAACTATTCACGGATTGCGAATCATTAATCAAGTTAATGCATTCGATATATAGTTTTTTTTTTTTAATATATAATTCGGTATATTGTTATCCATAATAAGAATGCATGGTAGTGCTATGTAAGATTTTAATATATTATTTAACGCAGAAAAAAAATTACAGGCAAACTAACCGACAATATCACTGGGGACTTTGCCATTGGAGAATCTTCCCGTAGCAACTCCACCATCAAAATCAATGCCGTAGGGAGGATAATCGCATCTAGCTTCTGTTATCATGTCGTCGTTATTTCCGGCATCGACAATTGAATCTCCGAACACTATTACCGCCGGAACGGTCGTGTTTTCCGGGAGTTTCACTAAAGCATTTGTAGTTGTCGTAAATAACAGCACGAGAACGAAAGTACACCAAAATAGTATCGACGAAGAAGAGAGACAAAAATAAGAAATGATGTGATGATGAACATAACGACGTCGTTCCATAGTTGATATGACGTATTGATGTAGTGTGTTTGTGCGTAAAAAAATCTTGCTTCTTTAAAAAGCTTGGAACGATGGGTATAAATAGTCCTCTTCTCGTTTAATGTAGATATTTATATATCCATGTCTGTGTAATGTGTTCGGTTTAGTTGTTGTCATTAATTGCAGACATTGACATAATTTTTTGTCTACATATTATTCTAATATCTAAGTCTGTGTTATGGTTATAGAGGACCACAGTGTCTAATAATTAACAACGTACTTTTCCAACAAATGCCAAAAATCCCTATGAAATTTGTTTCAAACTTACAATCTGATTGACTCAAATATGGATAAATAAATCAGTCTCCTAGGGTTTTTAATATCTAACATATATTATGTATTAGCCTTTTCTTGAAGAAACACATAGGTTTAGTGGGACGTATATTACTCTCCACCCACTAAACTAATCTATATTTTTTTTAAGCCAATCTTAAATGTAAGGTATGATCATAGTAATAAGGGATCCTGCTAGTAACCATTTCCTAGAGTTAAGACTGTCCTTCCGAAAGCTTATCAATCACATGGAGTATATATATAATTAGGATTATAGTATATAATTGTCCTTCATTTAATCAAATGTTAGTTAAGATTATAGTAATATATGATTGTCCTATTAACAAAACAAAAATAATTGTTCATTTACTCTTCATTCAAACACATGGACGTTAATTAAGAAATGATATAGTAAAATGGAAAATTTAAATTTTCCTAAAAAGGAAAGTTGTTACGGATTGGCAATAATAGTAAAGCATATCAAACTTCACGTACTGACTGTTAAGTTTATTTCACTTTCACATGGAAGTGAAATTGAGAGAAGCAAATGTTTGTTACCTTTTTCAAACATTTGACCATTTTGCTTTCTTTAACAAAAAAAACTGAATATGAATTTTAAAATACTGACACTTCCAGTTTGTGTACAATATTTTCTATATTTGGTTGTCAAAGAGCCAATTAAGTCTTGTAGATGTACAAACTCATATGACTAAAAATATATATATATACACACAGGACTTAAGATTTGTACCGAACGGTGTGTTAACATTATCTCGTCTTTTATTTGCATTTCTCAAATACAATCTCATAGCTCTAGTTATGGAGATAACTGAATAAAACTAATGTTTAGATTTTTTTTTCCCTATAAATTTATGTTTTATTAGTTTCTACAGTATATAATTAGAATACGGTAGATACTACTAATGTATCAATTATTCCTAAATCATTGTCGACGTCACCACGTGGTTATATATATGCTCTTTCAAACATTATCAATGTCTTATCGAAATAGGTGGTAACATCGGCATTCAATGAGGTAGGACCCATAACAGTCCGTTCACCGGTGGAGCAGCAAATGCAAATTTAGTTTTAATTTTTTAAAATATGAAATAAATACCTTCAAAATTCGAGCAAATAAACACGTAACAAGTTTCCATATATAGCTCTCTCTCTTGTCAAAACAGCTAGAGATATAACAGCCTAAACATTTAATTAAAAGTACAGATGATAGCAATCGTTACCGGTTTAAGTACTTATTTTTCCATCAACAAATTGGTAGTTTGAACTCTGAAGAACGTGTACTCATCTAGTCAAAAGCTAGGAGGTTGCTTGATCTTGTATTGTTTTATCATAGTCATGAGTCACGGTGTTTCTCAGCCATATTATTTATAAAAGAAAAGTTATATCAATACAAAAGAAAAAATTTGTTATGGCTTCGAATAGTAACAGCGGATTAGGTGGTGTGGGACAAACGGATTAAACAGTGTGGTATGATTTAATTAAGGTTCGTTGGAGAGAAACGCATTGTGCAGAACAAGTATGATTAAACCAACGACGAATTGGCCTAGTGGTTAAACCCTTCGATCCACCTGAGAGATCACATGTTCTATCCACGTTGAGAGAAATCCTACGGGCTCCGAACCTCCTAGTTTTTTTAAAAAATAGTTAATATGTAATAAATGGTGCGAAAAAATATTTGAATGGTTACCATCATAAATATAGTGCGGTTATAATAATTATCAAATATTAATTAATATTTAAGAATATTTAGAGTAACTGAAAAAAAAATTATCGAATGAAAATGTGTAAATTGATTTGTATATATGATTTCAGATTTTTAACAAATAAAATAAAAATAAAAAGAACCACATCTAACCACACCAAAATTGGAGTGTTAAAAAACTAAAGTCGTTTCATACTTATTTACCTTTTTGTATCGCACCTGACACTTTTTGAATTATTTAATTATTTTATATAAAACCAAACCACAGTCCCATATATACGTGTAAATGGTGAATAAAAATTACTTGTACCGCGTTTTATCAAGAAACGCTCTTCCCGTTCGTTGTCATAGTTGTTGAGTCTTTGTTTTCGCACGTGTCTAGACCTAAGAGACTTGTTCTCATTAGTTTGAATTGGTCAGTTTTAGTTAGCTAGTTTATAGCTATGTAGTTGGGTTAGTGGAGTTCATGTGTTCCGACATTTTAGTTTAGGAGTCAGTTATTTGCTTCAGTAATGTATTGCTATAAAAAGCATTGGAAGGTGATGAATAAATCAGATCATTTTTAATGCAAATTGTGTTTCTCTGAGACTTGCAATTACATTTGGTATCAGAGCAAATACATAAAGAGCGATCGCAAAAGAGAGAGAAGAAAGAAAACATGAGCGAAGACAAGACCCTTACCAAAATTCCTCACTTTGATGGTCACTACGATCATTGGAGTGAATTGATGGAGAATCTCTTGCGAGCAAAGGGATTGTGGAGCTTGGTGGCCGAGGGTTACACAGAGCCGACTGTAGGAATTGCGATGAGTCCAGCGCAGCAGAAGACGTATGATGAGGCCAAGATGAAGGATCATCAAGTGAAACATTACCTGTTCCAAGCGATTGATCGGGTTGTGTTTGAGCAAATCTTGGATCGCAGGACCTCCAAGATTGTGTGGGAATCAATGAAAAGGAAGTTTGGTGGCAACGAAAGAGTAAAGAGATCTCTCCTACAAACTCTAAGAAGAGATTTCGAATTGCTTTCGATGAAAGGTGAAGAAAACATTGATGACTACTTTGGGAGAGTAATGGCGATATCAAACAAGATGAGGAGCAATGGTGAGGAAATGCCAGATTCAAAGATTGTTGAGAAGGTCCTTCGTACTCTAACCGACAAGTTCACTTATGTGGTGATCTCTATTGAAGAATCCAATGACACGAGCAGCATGACCATTGATGAATTGCAAAGTTCATTGTCTACACATGAGAAGAAGTTTAAGAAACATAGTTATGAAGAGGAAGATCAAGCTCTCAATGTCAAAGGAAGAGGCAGGGGATCCTATCGAGGACGAGGCCGAGGCAGAGGGCGCTCATTCAACAAGGCAGTTGTTGAGTGTTATCGGTGTCATAATTTGGGGCATTTCCAATATGAGTGTCCAAATGGAGGCAATGGAGCTCACTATGCAGAATTAGAAGAAAAGGAGGAAGTTCTACTTATGGCGTATGTTGAGCTTCAAGGAACAAAGAGAGGTGATGCGTGGTTTATGGACTCTGGATGTTCAAACCACATGTGTGGAGATCGCAGCATGTTCTCCAGCCTTAACGTTGCATTCACTCACAATGTTAAGCTAGGAAACAATCACAAAATGGAGGTCAATGGAAAAGGAGCAGTAAAGATCATTCTCAATGGAGTAAGCTATGTCTTGAATGATGTGTACTACATTCCCGAGTTGAAGAACAATCTGCTAAACGTGGGGCAACTACAAGAAAAGGGGTTGGATTTGCTGTTCAAAGGAGGAAACCAGAAGATTTGCAACATCTATCATCCCACCAGAGGAAAGATTGCAGAATCGGTCATGAGCTCAAATCGGATGTTCATCTTGCTCGGTGAGACAAGCAAAAAGATAGAAGAAGAAAGGTGTCTTCAAGTTGATGGCTTTGACAAAGCAGAGTTATGACATCATAGATACGGACATCTTAGCCACAAGGGTCTCTCCACTCTTCGAAAGAAGGAGATGGTCATCGGGTTACCTGATTTTGAGCTCGTAGATATCACTTGTGAAGCTTGTGTCAAAGGGAAACAACATCGAGTACCATTCCCGAAACAAAGCAAGTGGAGATCAACCGAGAAACTGCAACTCATTCACTCTGACCTCTGTGGTCCAATCACGCCACCATCCAACAACCAGAAAAGGTATTTGATAAGCTTCATAGATGATTTCTCACGGAAGACTTGGATTTATTTTGTGCTAGAGAAGTCAGAAGCCTTTCACCAATTCAAGTTATTCAAAGCATTTGTGGAAAAGCAAACCGGATGCTCTATCAAATGTTTGAGAACCGACAGAGGAGGAGAGTATAACTCTACGGAGTTCAACGAGTACTGCAAGGAACATGGAATCAAGAGACAGCTAACCACCGCGTACACCCCGCAGCAGAACGGCGTTGCTGAACGCAAAAACCGCACCATCATGAATTTGGTGAGAGCGGTTCTGACAGAGAAGGAGATACCAAAGAGCTTCTGGGCTGATGCAGTACAGTGGGTGAATCATGTTCTTAATCGATCTCCCACAATGATCGTAAAAGACATGACCCCGGAAGAAGCATGGAGCGGCAGCAAGCCATCTGTTGATCACTTTAGAATCTTCGGCTGCATCGGACATGTTCATATCCCTGACGTCAAAAGAACCAAGCTCGACGACAAGAGTGTGAAGTGTGTCTTGATTGGTTATAGCAGCGAGTCAAAAGCCTACAGAATGTATAATCAGATAACAAAGAAGATCTATACTAGTCGGGATGTGATATTTGAAGAAGAAAAGAAGTGGGATTGGGGTGATAGTCTCTCAGCGGAACAGAACATGGATTTGGAATATGAAGATGAGTATGCGGTTATTGAAAATGAAAACGAAGAGGAAGAAGTGGAAACAGAGGAAGTGGAAACGACGGTGGAAGAAGATGACGGTGGAGGTGAAAATCAAGCTAGGGCAGAGGCTCCAAGTAGGTTGAGAAGACCACCAATTTGGGCTGCGGATTACACCGATGGGGCAGAGCTCTCTGATGTAGAAGAAGAGGTAAACATGGCAAGAGTTGAGTTTGAAAATCTGAGCTTTATGGCCATCTCCGATCCGACATCTTTTGCAGAAGCTGCAAGACACACACAGTGGAGAGAAGCGATGGATATGGAGATAAAATCAATAGAGAAAAACCAAACTTGGTCTTTGGTGGAGCTTCCCGATGGAGCCAAAGCGATTGGTGTGAAGTGGATCTACAAAACCAAGATCAACGAGCTAGGAGAAGTTGACAAACTCAAAGCTAGACTTGTAGTGAAGGGGTATGCTCAAGAATATGGGATAGACTATACGGAAGTCTTTGCACCTGTGGCTAGAATGGATACCGTGAGGATGATAATCGCTTTAGCGGCTCAAAGAGGTTGGGAAATTTCCCAATTGGATGTGAAATCTGCGTTTCTACATGGAGAGTTAAAAGAAGATGTTTTTGTGGAGCAACCTCAAGGTTATCAAGCTGCAGGAAAGGAACACTTGGTCTATAAGTTGCACAAAGCTCTCTACGGGCTTAAACAAGCACCAAGAGCTTGGTTTAGCCGTATTGAAGCCTATTTCCGAAGGGAGGGTTTTGAGAGCAGCTTGAATGAGCAAACCTTGTTCATCAAACGCAGGGGAGGTAAAATTCTAATCGTTAGCATTTATGTTGATGATTTATTGTTCACTGGTGATGATGATGAGATGCTGAATGAGTTCAAAGAATCTATGAAGAAGGAGTTTGACATGACTGATTTGGGTAGGATGAGATACTTTCTTGGTATAGAAGTGATACAGGGGAACGATGGAATCTTCATTTGTCAAAAGAAATATGTAGCCGAAGTGATTAAGAGATTTGAGATGGAGAATTTCAATCCGGTATGCAATCTGATGGTTTCAGGTCAGAAGATTGGTCGAGATGAAGATGGTGAGAAGGTTGATTCAACATTGTATAAGCAGATGGTGGGTAGCTTAATGTATCTCACAGCAACACGTCCGGATTTAATGTTCGTTGTGAGTCTCATTAGTCGCTTCATGGCTAATCCCACTCATCTGCACTTTGGCGTAGTGAAGAGAATCATGCGATATCTGAGGGGAACTATGGAGTATGGGATTTGGTACAAGAGAGGAGGCAAAACAGAGCTGGTTGGGTACACCGACAGTGATTACGCCGGAGACATCAATGATTGCAGGAGCACCTCAGGTTATGTCTTTATGATGAGTGGAGGAACTGTCGCTTGGTCTTCGCGCAAGCAGCCTATTGTGACTTTATCAACCACTGAAGCAGAATATGTTGCAGCGGCAACGTGTGCTTGTCAAGCCATTTGGATGTGTAGAGTTCTGAAGGAGATTGGGCATGAACAAGATGGTGAGATGGTGTTGTTATGTGATAATACTTCTACTATTAAATTGTCCAAAAATGCAGTGATGCACGGGAGGTCCAAGCACATTGGAGTTCGTTATCATTTTCTCAGAGAGTTAACTAACGAGGGAGTGATCAAGCTTGATTATTGCCGTACGGAGGAACAGCTCGCTGATATCATGACAAAGGCTTTAAAGATGGTGACTTTCCAGAGGATTCGAGAAGCACTTGGAATGAGTATTGTGAACTGAAGGCATGAGGAAGTTTAGTTCAAGGGAGGGTTTGTTGAGTCTTTGTTTTCGCACGTGTCTAGACCTAAGAGACTTGTTCTCATTAGTTTGAATTGGTCAGTTTTAGTTAGCTAGTTTATAGCTATGTAGTTGGGTTAGTGGAGTTCATGTGTTCCGACATTTTAGTTTAGGAGTCAGTTATTTGCTTCAGTAATGTATTGCTATAAAAAGCATTGGAAGGTGATGAATAAATCAGATCGTTTTTAATGCAAATTGTGTTTCTCTGAGACTTGCAATTACAATAGTCTTGGTCCAAAAGCAAAGTTAGATCGGGCGGGTTGGCTCTAATCCTTTATATGCAGATTGGACAAATTCGGTTTAAATCCTGAATAAAATGCTTCTTTCTACAAAATATTATTTCATCTGTGTTGGCAACAAAATATGAAAATTAGATATTGGGAGAGAAAAAAGTATTAAATGATACAATCATATGATTTCATCTGTGTCGTCAATAAAATATTAAAATTAGATTATTGGGAGAGAAAAAAAGTATTAAATGATACTCTCTATCACATCCAAGACGATACAACAATTAACAGTTGTGCATTTATTCATGTCTCTTTATCTTTAGGTCAGACATATACCGAATTTTGTTCTGTTCTTTAACTAAGAGGTCAGCTATGCCTACTCATCTTCATAACCTAATTTTTATGTAGTGCATAGGGACTTCACTTTACAGGCAACCAATACGGTGAACTTAAATCGAATATTACAAATTGCACACAAAGTTATTTTATATCCTGCAACCATATTTTTGCATTTTCATAAGTATAGTTAGTTAGAACTTAGAAAGTTCCACAGTAATTTATAATTTAATTCATGCATACAAAATGCATTGACCCCGGTTCCTTTTTCCTTACATTGTTTGTCCATATAAAAAATATCACAAATAAATTGTGAATAACAATATTACGATCAATAAGTTATACTCCATCCGTTTCATATTTAGCGTCGTTTACACTTAAAATTTTATTTTAAATAAGTGTCGTTTTATATTTTCATTGCACATGTTTGATAAAGTTTCTAGTTTTATCTCTACTATTTTAATGTATTGACCAATAATTATTTTTGTATAATGTATTAATAAGGGATAAAACAATTTATTTGTTTTTGGGGGTGTTATTCAATCATAGAGTTCAAGTTAATTCTACAAGATTTGACAATCTTTAAGATTTGACATTAATACTATTTTTTAAGAATCCATTTGTGTGGATTTCAAAATCTTTGCAATATACCTTAGATTATGATTATAATAATTTACTCATGAAACTTTCAGGAGATTTCATTTCAAATGATTTATACAAAGATTTTAAAAGTCTTTTAGTTTGAATAACACTGGATTCTAATGAATTATTTGAAATCTTAATTGAATAAAACCAAATTTTAAAATCTATTAAGTATGATTTACAAATACAACATCCAATAATGCCTAATTTTAAAGTATGATTTAGAATTATTAGTTGAATAATAATAAATTGGGGTTGAATTTCAATTTTATTAAAATCTATGCTTTTTTAATAAATATGAAAAAATTAAACGATATTTATAATGAAACGGAAGGAGTATTAAAATAAATAAGTAATGATATTTTGGTGATTAGTCAACCTAATAAGTTGCGCCACCACATTGTTCGAGGTTAAGATTCAAGACGCGGCTAAGAATTTTGTGATTGTCTCGTATCCACACTAAAGTATAAAACCGGCCCCAAAAAATATGATCTCGTGGGTCATAAACAAACAAGTTATAAGCTCCAACATTGTACTGGGTCATCTCTATATCCAGGTTCCACGCAATTTGTTTCCTTAACTTTGAAACAACTAACCATATGGTCATTATAAAAAGAACAACAACTAACCATATATACGGTCCAAATTTACATCTTGGAGAAGCATTGTATGTTATAACCAATGCATTAATAGCCATCAATAATCATACTGTTCTTAATTCATAACAACCATTATATGAGTAAAAACGAGTAAAAATTAGTCATCACAATGAATTAATATAAATAGAAATGGTATATAAGAAAGGGTAAATTAAGACAATCAGTAAAGCCAAACCCCAATAAAAGAAGCTTGATCTTCATAACAATTCTTATATTCATTCAATTGTGTATTTATACAGCCAGAAAATTTATTACAGGTAACTGATCAACATACAAATATTCAATAAATGGGTTTTGACAAATCTTACAGTCTTGATTTGATAAAATACTTTAAAAAGCCCACTTTTATCTGTCTAGTGTATTTTGATGAGGTTTATAATAGATATTTCAGTGTGTATTAACTGTGTACCATCGATGAGAAGTCGTAATTCCAACTTATGTCAGCTTTATCAAACGTAATTATATTTTCTTCAAAGCGTTAAGATGTTTGTTAGCAGTATTAACGTGTAATAGGATACACTACACTTGTCCACCGAAAATGTACAAAGCGTTTACACTCATAGGGAGACATGTGAAAATTTTGACATTTAAATTGTCTATAGTAGGAAACGAGTAATGCTATTGCAGTTGAAAGTTATAATCCTCAACATATTTTTTTTCAACTGTTAAGTATTATGAGATGGTTACATAAAGTAGTGCATATAACAAAATGTAATAGGCGCTGTTTACCAATATATTCGAATGATTGTCTCATTTTCAAAGATTTTCCCTCTCTCCCGTCTACCTTAAACTATGCGTCCATACAAAACAAAAACACACGTGACTAAAACGTCACAAACTTCAATCCCGCCTCTTTTCAAAGACGGCGACGTTTGCATAAACGGGTTCTTGCTGTGTCTAAAACATCATCTCCGTTATCACCAGTAGACGACTCAGCCTCATCTGCCACATTTCTCTCCGCGATCACTTTCGTAGACATCTCTCTCTTTTTCACTTTCAGAAGCCTTCCGGCAAGATCTTTGCACAAGTCTGTTTTCTGAACTGACATCTTCCTCCAAAAGTCGGCTTCTGCTAATGCATTTGTCAGACGAATCTCCATCTCTACAGATTGTTTCTTCATTTCTTCGATGACTTTGTCTTTTACTTTCATATAAAAGACGGCTCTTTCCTCCAGACTCCTTAATTGACTACACAGTTCTCTTGTCATCTGGTTCTGCACATGTCATAATTGTAAATATCATTTATGTTGTTATATAAAAAAATCACAAGAGCATTAATAAGAATAGACCAAAACCTGTAACATATGGTTGATGTCATGTGCTTGCTGATGATATGGAGCAACCAAGCCTAGAGGCATCACGGGATTCTGTGAGACTATTCCATTGGCTGGTGTAACACTCAGGGACAAGTTCTCTTGTGTTTCTTGCATCTTTGATAGACTAAATGTGAAGAAGAGTCTCTGATGCAGAATGTAAATGCAATGAGAAGTGTGTTACAAATAGATAATTGAACCCTAATCATCTTTGTCGTAAGTGTATTGAATTTATAGGAAAAAAATCAGAAGTGTACGAAACATAGAGACACGAAAGTTCAGATACAAACGCGTCTGTAAGAAACTGATTAGTTGCGACTTACAAAACGAAGGCATCGCTTCGAAAATAGGCTTTAATGCTTTATTATTTCGGTTACATTGGGCTTTTAGAATGGAGTTCCGAAGCCCAGTAACTAAATTTAAGCCCATTATTCTTAGTTGAAAGAGGAAAGGGTCTTTGTGCAAAAACGAAAGACGTAGCAATCTCGGAGTCTTGGACCGAGCCTTATGACGGGCCCATAATAAATTACGTATATACCCCTCCATGATATTTCCATTTTAGGATTAGGGTTTTTGTTCTCTCTAATGTGAACTTACGAAAAAGTCCTCAATGTGACCGACTTTGCCCGAGTCGGTGGATCTCAGTATCTCAAGCGTCTATAAATCCGGACCTTACCCTTTACTCTTTTCTTATATCTATAAATCGAGACTCTTTTAGGTTTCTTGAAATTTTGTTTGTTTGGCGAAATTGAGATAAAGCTTTCTGGTTTATCTCGATATTCTTGTTTGGGTTGGTCGAATCTGAAGCCAGCCTTGGGTTATCTAGTTTAGAATATCGACTGCTTCGTTCCCTTTCACCTTTATCCCCCGATTCGATCTGAGAAAATATGTCGCGAGTTCTCACTTGCCCACCGCTTGTGATTGCAAGGAACCAGACGAGCGTTCATAACTTGGTCGAATCGACTAAGGTTCGTTGAGAACTACAAATCTGGTTTCTTGCTTCAGTTCTTTGTGATTGAATTTTATACGGTTTTTCTAAACCTATTTTTGGATTTCGTGTTTTGGGGAATCTTATTTCTTTGTAGAAATCTTTGGATTTGGTTATCCTTCTTGTGACTATGGCTAGAGAGTCTCAAGTGTATAAATATATAAATCTATATACGTTTTAAATGCCCTGTTCATATAAATCATAACCATCATATATATAAAACTGTATATTAGGTTTTCCGTAGTCATGTTTTCAATGTATCAGCCATCATTAGGTGTTTTAAGAATCAGGTAAGCTGCATTGTTTTTCATTCTACTGATGGGTCTCTAGTGATGTGTATAGGTTAGTTTCTAGGGGTTTCTATTTAAATGTATCATGTGATCTTGTTTGTTGTATTGGTATGTCCACATTGGTTAGTGGTGGGATGGTTGTGCCGATCTTGTGTTCTGTTAGACGCCGAGTCTAAACCTTTTATTCTGATGGATTAAAGCTTGAAAGAATCACAATTGATTCAATAAACTCGGGCTGGATTGAGAAGAAGGAGAAGAGAAAACAAAAGAAAGAAACTAAGCGGGAGAAATCTCATAAACATTCGTCGAGGAAAGCTCATGATACTCATAAACAACAATTTCTGACTTCCAAGAAAGTCTCAGATGATGAGTCTGATCAACTTGAGAAGAGTGGTTTGACAGAAGAGCTTGAGGAACATCAAAACCACCTCGGATATCTGTCTGATGGAAGCCAGAATAGTAAGAAGAGGAATAGAGATGACTCTCCTCCACCTGTTAAAAGTCTCATCAAAGGTTTGTATTGAACCTGTATGGACAGTCAAGAAGATCATGTTGGTATCTGTTGTTACGTGATTCACATGTATATTTGTACATGTATTTGCAGCTGCACCTGTATCAGGTAATCCTCTACGGATTCGATTGATCATCAAGAAACCAAAGGCGGAAGTTCCTGTTCTGTCTCGAGAGGATCTTGTTTGCTCCAATTCGGTTACGAAGCCTCTCAGTCACCAAGATGTCATAACAAGTTCTATCTCATGTCCAAAAATATCTGAGCCTGAACAGAATATGCGGTCAATTTCTGTGGCTGCAATTGATGAAACAAAGAAGAGAAAGAAATACAAACCAAGCAAAGAAGATCGATACAATGCATTATTTGATGATTGGACTCCCTCTTCCATTTATTTAGCGGATATTACTTGTTCGAAGGATGATGATGATGATTGGCTATCTGGGAATAAGACGCAAATGATGCTTAAGCTCAAAGCAGCAGTCAAGATTGATGAGGACATGATGATGAGACCCGGAGATTCATCTTGGCCTAGAGCTCAGTTTTTGTCTGAAGTTGGGATTTATTCTTTACCGTATACAGTCCCGTTCTAATGCTCCAATTTTGCTCTAGCTTTAGCCTAGCTTGTACAGTGTTGACTGATTGTAACCACAATTCTAATCTAACCCAATTTTGATATGCCTCCTTCTTTCACTTTGTAAAAGCTCTGTAGCCAAAGTCTTTGTAAAACTGATAGATGTCAAGTGATTTTCTACCCTACCACGACCTCTAAAGTGGAGATTTGAGATTCGTCGATGAATTTGAGAACCAGAGATGAGAATGGATGAAAACAGTCTTGTGATCTTTGTCTTTAATCACAGCTGCCATGAACATTGATCACAAAGTTTTCATATCTAAAGATCTGGATACTTGAAGCTTTTATTATTATAGATTGATGATCATAATTGTCTCGTCATTGATCGGCTTTCACGGAAAATAAACATTTAGAGAGGTTTATTAGTTCATGAATTTTAATTGATTTAGAAATTCAAAGCAAAATTATGTGATATTGGTTTCTTGATTTTAAAATTTTTGTTGAAATTACTTGTTATTCATTCATTGATTTCTAAATACTAGTTAAAATTATGTGTTATTTGTTTAGTGATTTAATGTTAGATTTTAAATGGATTTGAATGTATTTGAAAGTGAAAAATAGAAGGATTCAAATCCGTGGATAAATCATGTTACTTTAAAATTCATGTCTTGATTTCAAAATCAATAAGAATTTCCAAATTTTCGTCTAATCATATTGACATTTTTTGATTAAGAAAACACTAAACAAATTTGTGAGATGATGTTTTAAAAAAAACAAAAAAAAAAAAAAAAAAAAAAAAACTCTGAAGTCTATTATTATTCGTGCGCCCAACTGGAAAAAAAAATAACTGCTGACAGACGAAAGAAGAGAGGATGAGGACGCTCGCCGGAGTAGAAGACGAGGAGAAGTGGCTGGCGGAAGGAATCGCCGGAATCCAGCACAACGCTTTCTTCATGCATCGCGCTTTGGTCCGTTTCCTCATACTTTTTTTCTCCGCCGAGTTATCTCTTATTGATCTGATGAATCTTTCTATTCGCCTCTCAGGACGCGAATAATCTTAGAGAAGTTCTCAAGTACTCCGCTCTGATGCTTTCGGAGCTTCGAACCTCCAAGCTATCTCCTCAGAAATATTACGATCTCTGTAGATTCCATCGCCGCAACTTTGAATCTCTCGATTTCGTGCTTGTGTGTTGACCGTTTTCTTATGATTTCTCTTCTGATGCGGCTAACTTTTAGATATGCGAGCTTTCGATCAATTGAGGCAGCTGGAGATTTTCTTTAAGGATGAGAGTAGGCATGGATTACCGGTGGTTGATTTGTATGAGCTTGTTCAACATGCCGGCAACATATTACCCAGGATGTAAGCAGATGATTTACATTCTTTTTCATCATTGTGAGCTATTTTCTCTTGATCGGATGAGGATCTGATAGTCTCAGTTATCTAAAGCTAGATTGGACTAAAGTTATGAGATTGTATTATCAATTTTGACTAGAAAATGGCCATTTCTTATACATCTATCAAGGTAGCTAGGCGCAGAATGAGATTATTTGTTTTTCCATCATTCTCTTAGAGGCAGCCACTAATGTTTCTCTTAGGCTGCATTGATTCATCTTGTTAAATGATATTTACAGCCTTGTAATTGAAACTCCTGATGTTGGTCTACCAGGTACCTGCTATGTACGGTAGGGTCTGTTTATATCAAAAGCAAGCAGGCTCCTTCTAAGGATGTTCTTAAGGATCTTGTGGAAATGTGTCGTGGTGTTCAACATCCCATTCGTGGCCTCTTTTTGAGGAGTTATCTTGCTCAAGTGAGCAGGGATAAGTTACCCGAGATTGGCTCAGACTACGAAGGGTGGGTCGTAAATATGTTTTCTCTCTTCTTTTCCCAAGGGATTTGGTTGCTTAGCCTTTTGTTTACTCTCCTTTCAACCTTCCTGTAGAGATTCTAATACTGTGATGGATGCAGTGGAATTTGTGCTACAAAATTTCACAGAGATGAATAAGCTCTGGGTTCGAATACAACATCAGGTGAATTTTCTATCTTTGAAGAGTTGATGGTATTTGGATACGCATAGCACCTCTGCACTTGCATGCCTCTGACTGAAGCATAAATGAACGATGAAGAGCAGGCTTTTGGTCATGCAGGTTGTGTGGTGCTTGTGAATCATTGATATTGGTGAACCTGAGCTGAGGTGTTCCTTGGACTGCAGGGACCAGGTACAGTTCGAGAAAAGCAGGAGAAAGAGAGGAATGAACTTCGTGATCTGGTACTATCATTACCACTACTTGACTGAATATCCTATTTTACTTATGTCACTGCCCACTAAGTTGTGTTTAATGTTTTCCGCTCAGGTTGGAAAAAATCTGCATGTTCTAGGACAGATCGAAGGTGTTGACCTTCAGATGTACAAAGAGACTGTTCTTCCTAGGGTCTTAGAGCAGGTTCAGCAGCTCATTTTTGCATCTATTACCAGTTCCTTTTGTATAGATGAGTTTCAGTTACTGTATAATCTGCTAAATCTGGAAACCTTGAACAGGTCGTCAACTGTAAAGATAGGCTGGCTCAGTATTATCTGATGGAGTGCATAATTCAAGTCTTTCCTGATGAGTACCATTTGCAGACTCTTGAGACCTTGTTGGCTGCTTGTACCCAACTGATGGTGGGTAGGCTAGCAATCGAGATTTTTCTCTTTCCTACTCTCCATTGCAATTCTAAATGCTTTGACTGGTGCTTTCTGACTAACTCTTCTTATGCTGCATTATCTCATGAAAGGGTCTATCTGAACTGTCTGTATTGCCGTTCACTATTCTTGTTGTTTTCTAGTATTTCGGGTATTCTTTTGTTTATTTCTTGGTGACTAGTGCTTTGGCTTACAATTAGAAGTTTTTGAAGGAGGTCCCTGATCTCTTACACTTTGACTGAGACTCTAAGCAGGGAATCCTTAACAAAGAGCACTTTTGTTTTGAATTCACTCTCTGCACTTTTCTCACTTGAGTTCTGTGACCTTTTTCCTGACCTTAAGAAATCATTTCTCAGCCAACCGTTGACACCAAAATAGTGTTAACCCAATTAATGGACCGGTTGTCAAACTATGCTGCCTCAAGTCCAGATGTAAGTGCCTATTGAGCTATCATCGTTCCTTTTTATTTTTGTTTAATGTTAGATATATGTCTTCTTATTCTAAACTTCTGGGCAGGTGTTACACGAATTTTTGCAAGTGGAAGCTTTTGCTAAATTGAGCAATGCAATTGGAAAGGTGGGCTCCATTAAAGGGAAATCTATTATGAATGCAAATTTCTTTTGGCTATTGGATACTTGAATCATAACGGCTCTTAGAATAGTCCTATGTAGGTCCTCAGTACCATGAGATGTAGCCAGCTTGATTTTAGTTAGTCATGCTATTTTCCAATCTTCGCTCATCTTCTCTTAATCAACTCTTTTGTTAAGCATTGTCAAATCAGTTACTTCCTTGACATATGATGGAAAATAGGCCATTATAGTCTGAAAATTTCTGTCCTCTAGTTGTTAGATTTGAGAGTTCAGTATTTAGAAGAGGAGCGCATGTAAACTTATGCAGAACTTAAAATGAAAAACCATTAAAAAATCAAGCTATCAAATTGCTGGATGATGCATCTAGTTTAATTTGATCTCAAACCTTTTTAACCCGGTCATCCAATTGCCTCAGTTCATATTGTAAATTCTGTAGATCAATAAACTCAATGCTTTGAGTCTTTGCTTTTTCCAGCCTCACTGCTTATGATGCTTTATTTTTCTTGAAATAAATCTATATGACGTATTGACTTGGTGTGGGCTGCAGGTGATAGATACACAGCTTGAGATGCCTATTGTTGGAGCTATGACTCTGTTTGTCTCTCTTCTGACTTTTACTCTCCGGGTTCATCCTGATCGGCTTGACTATGTGGATCAAGTATTGGTATGATATCCTTTCGAGGTCATATGTTTCTAAGTTTTTAGTCAATATTGTCTTTGTAGCTTGTATCTACACTACATAATTTTTATTTCGATTTTCAGAATCAGATTGGTTTCATTATGAATGGTGTAAAATGCATTATTAAAGTTTTGTGATTACTTGAATCTGGTGTAGCACTGGTGTTAAACTAACTCTTGATCCGAAAACTTTGTAGGGTGCATGTGTAGTTAAGCTTTCCAGTGTGCCCAAGCTGGAGGACGCCCGTGCAATGAAACAAGTTGTTGCACTTCTTAGTGCTCCTTTAGAAAAATACAGTGACATAGTTACAGCTCTTACATTGTCAAATTATCCACATGTCATGGATCATCTTGATGATGGAACGAACAAAGTAATGGCAATGCTTATTATTCAAAGTATAATGAAAAATGATTCGTGTATATCAACTGCTGATAAGGTATACTACTTGCTCTCTTCATTTAAAGATGTAAATATTTCTACTGTAATAATATGCTAATTTTGTGTTCACTAGGTTGAGGTGCTGTTTGAATTGATAAAAGGACTTATTAAAGATTTGGATGGAACCAACGCGGAGGAGGTGCTGTCACTAATCTCTTTTTTTTTTTTTTTCTTTCCGTGTGGTTTGCAATGAGAAAACCTATCAGCTTTAATTTAACACCTTGGTCCTGATGGATTTTCTGTGTTTTTCTTTAGCTTGACGAGGAGGATTTCCAAGAGGAACAAAATTCAGTTGCCCGTCTCATACATATGCTTGATAATGAAGAACCAGAGGAGATGCTGAAGGTTAAACATCATAAATTTACTAATCTTTCAGGTTCAATAGTTATATGCATTTTGCTCCCGGACCTATTGTCTTTACATGATTTTGCTTGATATGTATGGAATGGTTAAAACTACTCGTTCAGTTAACCTCAACATGGTTTTTACTTTTTTATTCCTTGGAAGTGTACATCTTTCTCTGTTGCTCCACTCACCCAAAAGATCCTACTGCCCCATGCTCCACTACCCTGAAGCGGCCTGCATCCCTATATTGACCTGCAAACCAGTTTGAGGCCCATTGGCGTTCTTTTACAGAACTCAAATAGATAAACATTGGCTATGAGGCCATGGTTTGTTTTTAAATCATTATCCCTAACTTATGAGCAAACGAATATCTTAACCAGGTATTTTACTGATATGCAGATCATATATGTTGTGAGAAAGCATCTTATGACAGGAGGACCTCGACGCTTGCCTTTTACCGTTCCCCCACTTGTTTTTTCTGCAGTTAGGGTATATCTCTTATTTTCCATATAATATGCTTATATTTATGGATATATTTTCTGGTTTAAGACAAGTGGTTGACTTTACGAGTTACTTAAATGTTTCTATCACAGCTGGTCAGGCAGCTAGAATCCCAGGGTGGAGATATAGCAGGAGAAGATGTTCCAGCAACCTTGAGAAAGATTTTTCAAATTCTCAACCAGGTTTGTGAGCTTTCGTTTTTTCTTTTTCATATATCTAAGATAGAGAAACATGTGTTATTACTTCACTGAAGCTGGCTTCTCAGGAGTTAAATGAGAAGCCCATGAACACTCACATGGTATCAAGAGCCATGGAGGGTCCTATCTTTCTTCTTTCTTCTTTCTTCTATTCACATTCAGATATGTCTGAACTCATATATATATATGTTGACTTATATCTAAATGGAATCCAGTCTATATATTTCAAAGAGTTTGACTCTACCTATTCTTGTGAATCGTTTATCTGAATTTACTCTGATAAATTCAGATTATCTCTTTCATAAACCCTCTCTAAATGTTTAACTTGAAGCACTCTACTGTGCATTTGACAAATAGTTCAATGATCGATCAAAACTGATGCATTTTTTCAATATCAGGTTATTTGTGATAGTTTAATTTCTCTCTGAGTTCTTTATGACACTTCACTTTCAATGTTCAGTATCTTCTGTAATCCATTAAACATGTGCTTTGTTTCAGACAATCGAGGTTCTTTCCTCAGTTCCATGTCCTGAACTGGCTCTAAGGCTCTACCTCCACTGTGCTGAGGTAATATATAGGGTTACCAAGAAAATATGAAAAACCTTTGAATAAATCGATTTATTATTTCATAGCCATTTTTATAATATGTATGGGATCCAGTAATTTGTTGTTCATATGATCTCAGTTAACCTGTACGCAAGGTGTAATCTGACATAGCATTCTCAATATTTTGTCTCATTTTGGATTAATGATCAGGCCGCAAGTGATTGTGATCTTGAGCCTGTTGCTTATGAGTTTTTTACCCAAGCATTTATATTATACGAGGAAGAAATCGCGGTAATTTCTTCTTTCCTTTATGTGTGAACTTTACACAAAGATAACTCAAAGTCTCTCCGAAAACTTTATACTTTCATTTTTCTTGTGGTGCGTTGTATAGGACTCGAAGGCACAGGTAACTGCGATTCATCTGATCGTAGGAACCTTGCAAAGGATCAATGTGTTTGGTGTTGAAAACAGAGACACCTTGACACATAAAGCAACCGGGGTAGAGATTCTTTTCCAATGCTTTCTAATAAACTTTCTTTTCAACTATTGTCCAAACACGTAAGTTGAATTTTCCTTGTTACCAGTACTCAGCAAGGCTTTTAAAGAAGCCTGATCAATGTCGAGCGGTATATGCATGCTCTCACCTCTTTTGGGTCGATGATGTAGAGGGTACTAAAGATGGAGAAAGGTAAGTGCTTTTCTTTTTTCATAACTCTCATACTTGTAAGTCAGTGATCTTCTTATCTCCACAACTAATCGATTCTCGGATGTTATTCTGCAGAGTTCTTCTCTGTTTAAGACGTGCACTGAGGATAGCTAACGCGGCTCAACAAATGGTTAATGCAACCAGAGGTAGCAGCGGACCAGTCACGCTGTTTGTAGAAATCTTGAACAAGTCAGTATACTGAATCAATTGAAAACAAAACATCTGACATTGATTCATACACAAAGCAGCATCTCAATACTAATAATGGGTTTTCATATACAACAGGTACATTTACTTCTATGAGAAAGGGAATCCACATATCACTCCAGCGGATATACAAAGCCTCATAGAGTTAATCAACACCGAGATGCAAAGTGACAACGGTAACACAACAATCCACTCAGATCCCTTCTTTACAAGCACATTGCGTTACATTAGGTTCCAAAAACAGAAAGGTGGTTTGATGGGTGAGAAATATGACCCCATCAAGTTGTGACTTATATCTGCGACACAGTCCTCATCAAATCCCGAGAGGAATTTTCTGTATTTTCGGAAGAAATGGTGAAAACACTGAAAAAGGATGTGTACACATGTTTGTTTTCTTTTCGGTCCATGACAAAATGGAGATAACTTTTGTAATTTGTATTTTCTCTGCTCCTAATACTCACCTGTGTGTATAGAATCCTCATTTCTGTAAACCATTCTTTGAATCTATGCCTCAGTTCAATGTTGTTTCTATTGTATACAGAAATCCATCACCATACGTTCTTAGTTGTCTGAATATAATTTACATGCCAATACACGACCATAAGATCAACATAAGAAAGTGATTCTGAGCTTAAAAGAAGTCACTATAAATTAATTAAATTCATCTGTTATAGAAAATACAAAATGGATCCCAACAGCAAAAACAAAGACAAAAGAAAAAAGTATTAAGAGATTAGTCTACATAGCAAAAGTACAACAACAACACACCAAGAACTCATCTCCTTGGCCTCACTTCACACATTAGATTCACCAGCAAAAGAAAAAGTGTGTAAAGTTGGAAACAAGCCCGATTCAACAACTATACAATGTTGCTGCATTTTGATGCTGGTGTTTTTTTTCTTCAACTTCATTTGTTACCTAAATCTTTTTATATTAAAAAGATGATCACAAGAACACGCAACGGTTCTTGTTCTTTTTCTTCTTCTTCTGTTTCGGTGGCTGAAGCACCACTTTAATCGCTGCGTCAAAGACTGCTTTCACATTCTGAAAACCAAAGACCCAGCATTTTCACTCTCTGACAAAACAAAACCCAAACAAAAAGACATGTGAGATATGATTTATGTGTGTAGTATACCTGCTGAGTCTTTGAACTACATTCAATGTAGATTGGAGATCCTATCAGTTTCTTTAGTTCTTCTCCCTGCAGACAAACAACTAAAGATCAAGAACTCGCTACGCAAAAACTACTGTTTTAAAGAATTTTGGATTGTGGAGTTATCTACCTGGTTTGTAGTAATTGGCACTGCACCAGGATGGTCTATGAAGAACTGCTTGTCATCTCGAAGATCTGCAAATTCCCAAATTTGAACTATTATCATCTCTTTCTTATTATCAGGAAAGAGTTTTAAACAAGAACAGCGTTGATACCGAGTTTTGTTCCAACAAGGATAATAGGAACACCAGGGGCATAATGCCTGAGCTCAGGAATCCACTGAGATAAAGCAATTCAAAATTAGCTCAGCAAAGGTTATTACTTATTATTATCAAATGAAGAAAGTTAGATCGATTAAAAAAGCCAACCTTCTTGGCTACATTTTCATAGCTAGCCTTGCTAATAAGCGAGAATGCAAGAATGAAGACATCTGCACCACGGTAACTCAATGGTCTTAACCTGTTATAGTCTTCTTGACCTGCACAAACCCAAGAATTAGTCAAAATGAGACCACAAAAACAACAAAACCAGATTTGATGGGTTTCAAAAGGATTATTTACCGGCTGTATCCCATAATCCAAGATTCACTGTATTCCCATCTACAACCACATTAGCACTGAAGTTG
This sequence comes from Boechera divaricarpa, assembly GCA_026770425.1. NCBI lineage: Eukaryota > Viridiplantae > Streptophyta > Magnoliopsida > Brassicales > Brassicaceae > Boechera > Boechera divaricarpa. The sequence continues at coordinate 26,391,462 of CM049182.1, read as the reverse complement.
TCGAAAACAGTTGGAACATAGTCCTGATAGTCGATAACAAGTCATGGAGTTGGTTAAACTAAAACAAGTTTCTCAAATTCAATACAAATAAAATGGATCATCATTAACACACAAACAAAAGAACAAGATTGTTGATCCTCAAATATGAAAATATGACTAATAAACATGAAGTCCAAAATGAACGAAGAACAATGCTCTGACTGAGATTCTCGTAGGTAAAGATAATAACTAAGAAGTTAAATCCATGGAAGCATCATAAAAGTTCTGAAGAAAATGTCAGATTTGATTTTTACAAGTTTTACCAGCTAATCACATTCAAGAACAAAAGATAAATAATCTCCAAAAACCCATTCTCAGCTTCAAGATCACTATTGAGAGCCAAAAAAAAACACTTAACAAGAAAAAACAAAAAAGGACGAAACTTTACCGTAGGGAAAGTGTTGCTTGTGTAAGAAATCAGCATACATGTTTTTCCGACGGCACCATCACCGACGGTGACACACTTTATAAACCTCGAAGCACTCATCTCAGCCGCAAATTCACAAACCTTTTTTTTTATTTTTAAATCACTTCTTTTTTTTTTTCCTTAAATGCCAGCCATTCCCAAGAACCAAGACACAACCTTTACTCACTCAAAGAAAAACCCTAAATTCGAACTCCAATACCCAATCGCACAACACGGGCAAAATTCAAAGTAGCAAATGAAATCGATGAGAGATAATGGAAGAAGAATGAGAAAAATATTTGCTTTATTTTGTTTCTTTATTTTTCTGGTCTTTTTGGGCCGTTGGTGACTTTGAGATGAGCTTTTCATACAACCTTATGCCAGCTAATGCTACACCAAACAACACCTTATCATTTACACTCACCCCACTTTAAAATATACTCCCCCTCTATCTTTTAAAATATAAGGGGTTTTAGAGAAAAACAGGCATATTAAAAAAATTAATTTTACAATTTTTTTAATTATAAAAATAAAATTTATTACAAGAATATTAATAGTCACTCTAACTTTTAGTTAAAATTATTTCTCTTTCCATCAAGTTTGAAAAAGATTATTATTATGCACAACATTTATTACGTATTGAAAAGTTGAGAAAACCTTATATTTTGAAACAAAAATAAATCTCTAAAACCTCTTATATTTTAAAACAGAGAGTATTAATTTTGAAAGTAAATTCAAAATGAGAAATTTTCCGTTGTAATGAGGTTTTTTTTTTCTCTTTTCTTTATAATATAAATAATAATATTTCACATTATGAAATTAATAATTTTTTTCAGATAGCTAAACTACCACAAAAAACAACAACGTAATTCACTAATATAAACATGGATTTTATTTTTGTTTATTTTTTTAACCAAATTTTTTTTCTATTTTGATCATCTAAATAAACATTATAAAAAGAAGAAGACAGCAAATAAACAAAGATTATAATCGACCAAACTATGGGGAGGCATGAAATTGAAATTAATATTAATCATTGGATTGGGACGACTCTCGTCAAGAACGTGCGACTTAGTGTTACGGCACCATTTCATTCCTATTATCAAATCTCTTTAATATTTTATAATGTAGTTTTATTTTGTCAAGGGTGCTTTTGTTTTGGTTTATACTTGTAATCTAAAGAGTTTTCTTCATCTTTACAACATATATAATAATCGAAAAATCTTACAAGAACGTGCTCAACTCTCATTCAACTACCAATGAGCATATGACACATCATGAACTGTCCCACATTTGATTTTGCCAAATCATACGGTCGCATTATCACATTTTCTTCCAACAATAGATGGACGCAACAAAATTTCAGCAATTATATTTATATGATCTAATAAGCAATCATATGAAACTAAAGAAGGGGTTAGAGTTAGCTCTACGCTTCTACCTACTCTTCACCAAAAACACCTTTACCCATTCATTTTAATTCTTACATGTTGAATTTCAGACTTTATGATACTTTTATACGAATTTAATATGGTTGATCATGAAATTTAGTGCTTCTAATTAAAGCGACTAATTTGGAAATCTTATAAATAAAATAAAGTGACATCACCGTTTTCTGTTGGTAGGCACAAACACTAACACAACTGGAAGCTAGAAAAGATAAATTATACGAAGGCTCACTCATATGAGGTCCAGTAGGGAATTTAGGCCCATTATGCTACTTAAAAATACAATGATTAGCGCCGGCGGATTAGACCATATTTGCCACGTAGACGAACATAGAATATCTAAGGTGTTTTTTAGTGTTTGTGAATGATAAACTCGTCAGTGCTATGTTTGTAAATGTTAGTGAAAGATGAGCTCACTGAGATAAGCTTGGTGACAAAGGCAATATGGTACTTGGTGAGACTGAAAATGAATTCATTGACTGGTGCATGATTATCCACGAAACAAGAGTTTACTTGTTTATTTTGGAAACTAACTAAACCATCTGCCACAGAAGAGTAAAATATGTTAGTTATGTTTAAACATCATACCAAAAGATTTTTTATTTTTTTGTGTGTGTGTGTGTGTGTGTGGAGTACTTGGCCACTCGAATTGTAAATAATTCTGCATTGAACCCTATCATGCGTGCACCTATAAGTTGAATCCGAAGGCGATACGAGTCTTCGGTCATCGAAGGTTTTGAGTGAATGTACCAGATTTTAAACTGATAAAGGTATATCTCAAAGTCATGTATTTGTTATATTGTACTAAACATAGATCTAAATAGGTATGGCTTAAACTATAAGCTAAATCGTTTTTGTTATCAGAGGATGAAAAGTTACGTTCGGTTTATAGTGGCCAAATCGTTTCTTTTTATTTTACCAAAATTCAACACAAACTGCGCGAGGTTTTTAGATGAATATATACCACCACCACGAATCAATCGTCCAACATATTCCAAAAATTCCTCCCAAACAAATATATAATTTTAACAATGAAACACACATATTTATTACATTATTTAACAATCAAAACACAAATATTTTGTTACAGTATTGAGTAATGAGTAGCATACGGTGTGGTACACAGTACAAATCCAACATCAGATACTAGCTTGAGAGAATTTAATATGGGTGCAGGAAATTTATGCCATGCTGGTTCATACTCCATCTAATTAACAGTTTTGTTTATATAAACCTAATTACAAATCTTGGAATTAGGATATATATATAAAAGTTTTTTTTTATAACAACATAACAAGTTGCTAGCATGAAAATTCTATCAGTCTCATTACTCAATACACCACCTTTTTTTTTTTTTTTTTTTTGGTCAACACTCAATACATCACCTCTTTTCTGAAGTTTTATTAGTAACCCAAATAGCTTTGTTATTAAATTGGAGATGATGTTATTGAGTTCTCTTTATATATAAGCTGAATACTCTTTACTGTAAGCAGTTAATTTTTATGGAAAAGTTCTTGTTAAGATTTTATATCGGAAATTAAAAGAGATCAACACTATATTATACCCTCCGAATTCTCTATCTTTATTCCCACAATATGGACAAGAAGAAACAGTAGTACGTCGTACATAAAAGTTTTATTATATTCTTATAACAAACCAAACATAAACATGTCTGGTACATTTATAAGACCACTCATAGAGTGACACTTATTTTATAGAAATACACACACACACACACATTTAGAGCACTAAAAGTTTTTGGTAGATTAACATGGGAAGTAGCAGATACATTTGTGAGCTGGAAAGACATAGTTGCAAGATCCATGTCGTGCTTTTTCAAGATTAATGCATTGATTCTTGCACGCGTTATTGTTTCCACAAACTCCGGACCATGTCCCACTTGGCCTCTCGCACAACTTCGCTTCTACCATCGTCGGTGCTTCTGCATATGGATGGATATATATCCGAAGTTAGTTATCACAATAAATGAAAGAAAAATTTAAAACTCATTTTGCCATGCATATGATAAGATCATTACTCACCGAGAGCAGCAAAGAAAATAAGAGCAGCGAAAAAAAGGGTGACGATGGTAGCAGACTTAGCCATGACTATTGTTTGCTTAATTGTTTATAATGTTTATATGTTTTAGTTTGAAGAAATAAGCTTGAGATCAACCTCTATTTATAGTGAAAAAATGATGGGGAGGTCGATTTTCATTACGTGTACATCGGATAATTTAAAGTGTTTCAATTCACAGATTACAAACACACACCGTAGTAGAAACGCAAGTACCTAAAATTCAAGATCTTGACCAATCCATAAACGTTGGCTTATTTGACTTGGTCAAAAGGTTAAATATCTTCAGTAAATTCATGACCACATCGCATTTAATTTTAAACCATGAAGTTGGATATTCTCTCTGGACTTTTCTTCTCCATTCATTGAAACCCCCAAGGAACGTGACTAGCTGGCAAGTTGATAAAATATGTTGTTTCTTCACTTTCTTTGTTATTGATCTCATAATCCGCAAACTAATTTGCTAGACGGTTTGGACTAACAAATTTGTAAAATCGCACCCACACATAGATTATAAGTTCCCACCCCCACACAAACTTCTTGGATTCAACTCTGCCAAATTCGGATCATCGAGAAGAAAATCCGATTAAAATTTTTTTTTTTAACTAGTTTTATATGTAAGTGTAAAGGCACTAATCGAAAGAAAAAACATTTTCGACTTCGTAGTCGTCATCCGTAAACTTTGACAAAGAACCTGTCTCCTCTTTAAACTTTTTCTAAGCCACGTGCCAACAGCTTGCTTTCTTACCCTACTAAGAGAGCTCCAGCAGTCTAGGCGTCCAGCACTAGCCACGGACAAGTAGCAAACTCTAGAAGAAGACCACTCACCGCTAATATGTTAGATTATTAGGAATCCAAAGGCAAGTTTTTAGTGATAGATTAAAAATTACTAAGTTAGATAGAATATAAATTAATGTTGTTAGATTACGAATATGTTTTTATATTTCTTTTATAGGGAGAGTGTGATTTATATAACCTCAATTTAGGGCTTAATTGCAAAATTAAACTTCTAAATTGCTTACTTGTGGTTTATAACCCTTTGTCTATCTTATACCCTTAAATTATTATCTTATTTACAAAAATGCTACCGTCAAACCAAATTTACAGTGTCCATATTACCCTTTTAAAGTTTGTTTTGGATTAAAATTACAAAATAAATTTAATGATTTGTTGTTTTACGATAACTTAATAACAAAGTAAATTTAAATTTCATCTGCTTTGTAATTGACATTTACAAAGCATACGTAATTTAAATCTCCTTTATAAATGTTTTGGGTTATTTTTGGCAATTCCACCGAATAATAAATACTAAGGCAGACGTGATTTAAATCTGCTTTGTGATTCACGTTTATAAAGTAATTTAAATCTGCTTTGTAAATAATAAATATTGAAACAAATATAATTTACGTCTTCTTTGTAATTAACATTTACAAAGAATACTTAATTTACATCTGCTTTGTATATATTTTAGGTTATTTCTGCAACTCTACAAATAATCAATACTGAAGCAAAAGTAATTTAAGTCTGCTTCAGTATTTATTATTTGGTGGAAATGTGAAAATAACCCAAAATATTTACAAAACAAACGTAATTTACGTTTGTTTCAGTATTTATTTTTTGGTGGAATTACAGAAAATAACCCGAATCATTTACAAAGCACACAAAAAAATTGACATTTACCAAAACAGATTTATATTACATATGCTTCATATTTTATATTTACAAAGCAGATTTAAATTATGTCTACTTCAGAATATTTTGATAAAACATTTGAAAAATAAAATTATTGTGTATAAAAATTAATTTTGGACAAACAACAATTTACAAAATTAGTATAATATATGGATTGTCTACAACTGAAATAAAAACATAAATATAACATATAAAAACATTTAAAAATTAATTTATGAAGCTGACATAATTTACGTTTTCTTCAGAAATATTCAGATTTAAATTACGTCTGCTTCTGGGTATTTTTAAGAAAACATTTAAAAATTAAAAATTTTGTGTATAAAAATTAATTTTGCAAAAACAATAATTTACAAAATTAGTATAATATAAATATTGTCTATAACTGAAATAAAAAGATAAAAAGAACATATAAAAATTATCCAAATAATTATTCAATGAAGAATGAAATTTGGACTAAATTATACATATGAAAGAAACATAAATAGAAATGTTAGGTCTGATTTAAAAATTGACACAAACGCAAACATTATTGATCATTCAATCTTATCAAAGAAAAGTTCAATTTCATGATAGCACAAACAAAAATCACAAGCATATGAAGTTTTCATATCGTTATCCTCACCGTATTGATGTCAAGCACAATTGCTTAGTAAAAACACCCTCGTTTTATCATCTCACTCACATTTCTCTCGAACATACGCATGTTTGAGATAACAATAATGAGTTTAGCTAACAACGGTATCATGTCATGTGATTGTTATTCCTCATCCCTCTTTTGTTCTCAGCAACACGCGAGTCATTGGATAATGATTTGTAAAAGACAATACAAAAGAAAATAAAAATATAATTAAAACCATGTAAAGTTATAGACAGCTCATTGAAACTTGTAGATCTCATATTGGCTGGATAATTTTATTTCCCTAATTCAGCACAAATGACTTTCCCCATATGACCATTATAACTTATGCTTATTACAAAGTTAAGCATTCAATTTTTAACCGCTAATAATGTTATAATTATGACATAATCAACTAATCATCGTTTGATAAGCGGACAATAATTTTGCTGTAAAGAAACTAAGTTATATACACAAATATGTGCTTACACATTCGGTAGTTCATGTAGGCTTTCACTTGTTGATTGTCGGTAACAACGTTTTTTCTTTTCTTGAACTACCAATTTCATTAAAATTAATCGGCAATTACAAAAGATCTCAACGTTTATATGAATAAACTTCACAATTAATAATGACCAAACATGCACTTTCATAGGTTATGAAACTTACGAGTATATAGAAAACAAAACAATCCGTATAATTAATCAAATTTATACGAATGACACAAGAAGAAATAAACAAAAATGGATCACCACATTTGGAAATCCATTTATATGTAGTAGTAATTAACTATACCACAACAACATGCAATCAAGCATGCTCTCACATAGATCAATTAATGACCAAAAAAGCAACAAACAAACACAATTTAATAAAAAAAATATAGATGTGTAGCAACTGTACACCATTCCATAGAAGTTGCAGCTCAAGACACTGAAATAAAATATGTCATGATATTAAAAATCGATCCCACAAAGAATGGCCTTCACAGCTCCAGCCACACCATCCTCATCCTTCATTGCCTTTGCTAGTTTCTCTGCACTGCTCTTCACCTACTCCCACTTAAATGCTCAGTTTAATTGTAATAAAACAATGGCATGATCATAACGAGGGATGGTCATATAAACCAAACAGAGATTAAATGCTTAGACTGAAATCAAACCAAAACGTGTTAAAAACCCAATGGTTTCTGAAAATATTATTTACCTTATCGTCGAGCATGAAATTTATGGCATCTTCAAGCTTATGAAGTGAGAATTCGTCCACTGGGATTGGTGCAGGACCATACTCCTCTAGCGTGCACTCGTTCTCCCCAAAAAGGTTGGTCTCCAAAGAAAGGCACAATCCTAGTTGGGCACTGTGTTTAAGAAAATAAGCAAAACACTTAAGTGTTTCATATCAGCTACTTAATGTTGGACGTGATCAAGCCTTCATCGTTAGTTTGTTAACTTAAGAATTTTATATAATATATAGTTAAGTAACTTAGGATTATATAAACATTAATTTAGTCGTATTATAGGTCGAATAAATAAAATCTATTCGTATTATCGAAGAGATACGAATGAAGAAGTTAATCGAAAACGGTTACAAGTATATGTGTGTGTCTCCACATTGGGTCGTCTTCTAGAGACGTTTCCATTAGTCAAAATGTGTCATGTAAACCTATATATACAGTTGATATATCTAATATAAAGTGTGTGGTTTTCGTTATCGAGTAACACATAACAAATAAAAGACATTGAGTGTCACGCAAGAAGACGATCGAAACACAACAAAAACAGAGTAACATTTGTGTTGTCCGATCCTTAATAATTTTGAGTGAGCAAAGTTCTACATAGCAGAGCAATTGGAGACAACAATGCAGAAAGTCATTCCAATCTTCAATGGAGAATCATATGGGTTTTGGACGATCAAGATGAAAATAATCTTGAAAACAAGGAAGTTGTGGGAAGTCATTGAAGATGGAGTTGTGATGAGTTTTTCATCTGAAAACACACCGGAGATGATCAAAGAAAGAGATGATCGTGTGATGAAGGATATGATGGCCCTTCAAATCCTTTAAACTGCAGTCTCGGATTCAATATTTCTGAGAATAGCTCCCGCATCAAGCGTGATTGAAACTTGGAGTGCTTTAGAAATGGAGTTCCAAGGAAGCTCACAAGTAAGGATGATCAATCTTCAGACCTTGAGAAGAGAATATGATAATCTGAAGATGGAGAGAGTGAAACCGTAAATGATTTCACAACCAAACCGGAGAACCTAATCATCTCTCGTCAAGAACGTGCGACTTAGTGTTACGGCACCATTTCATTCCTTTTATCAAATCTCTTTAATATTTTATAATGTAGTTTATTTTGTCAAGAGTGATTTTGTTTTGGTTTATACTTGTAATCTAAAGAGTTTTCTTCATCTTTACGACATATATAATAATCGAAAAAACTTACAAGAACCTGCTCAACTCTCATTCAACCTACTAATGAGCATATGAAACATCATGAAACATTTGATTTAGCCAAATCATACGGTCGCATTATCACATTTTCTTCGAAGAATAGATGGACGCATCAAAATGTCAGCAATTATATTTATATGATCTAATAAGCAATCATATGAAACTAAAGAAGGGGTTAGAGTTAGCTCTACGCTACTACCTACTCTTCCACCAAAAACACCTTTACCCATTCATCTAATTCTTACATGAAGTTGAATTTCAGACTTTATGATTCTTTTATACGGAATTTAATATGGTTGATCATGAAATTTAGTGCTTCTAATTAAAGCGACTTAGTTATTTGGAAATCTTATAAATAAAATAAAGTGACATCACCGTTTTCTGTTGGTAGAAAAACTTTTAAGAAAGCGATATGGGGTGCCATAAGGCCCATAACACAAAGGCACAAACACTAACACAACTGGAAGCTATAAAAGATAATAATACAATGGCTCACTCACTTGAGGTCCAGTAGCGAATTTAGGCCCATTATCCCACTTAAAATATAATGATTAGCGCCGGCGGATTAGACCATATTTGCCACGTAGACCAACATAGAATATCGAAGGTTTTGAGTGAATGTACCAGATTTTAAACTGATAAAAGTATATCTCAAAGTCATGTATTTGTTATATTGTACTAAACATAGATCTAAATAGGTATGGCTTAAACTATAAGCCAAATCGTTTTTGTTATCAGAGGATGAAAAGTTACTTTCGCTTTATAGTGGCCAATCGTTTCTTTTTGGTATACCAAAATTCAACATAAACTGCGGTTTTTAGATGAATACCACCATCACGAATCAATCGTCCAAGATATTCCAAAAATTCCTCCCAAACAAATATATAATTTTAACCCTTTTAACAATGAAACACTCATATTTGTTATACATTATTTAACAATCAAAACACAAATATTTTGTTACAATATTGAGTAATGAGTAGCATACGGTGTGGTACACAGTACAAATCCAACATCAGATACTAGCTTGAGAGAATTTAATATGGGTGCAGGAAATTTATGCCATGCTGGTTCATACTCCATCTAATTAATTTTTGTTTATATAAACCTGGATATATATAGAAGTTTTTTTATAACAACATAACAAGTTGCTAGCATGAACATTCTATCAGTCTCATTACTCAATACACCACCTCTTTTCTGAAGTTGTATTAGTTACCTAAATAGCTTTGTGAGATGATGTTATTGAGTTCTCTTTATATATAAGCTGAATACTCTTTAACGTAAGCAGTTAATTTTTATGGAAAAGTTCTTGTTAAGATTTTATATCGGAAATTAAAAGAGATCAGCACGATATTATATCCTCCGAATTCTCTATCTTTATTCCCACATAATGGCTGTGTACCTTATGTTGCAGTCTTGCAAACAAATATGGACAAGAAGAAACCAACAACGTAAACATGTCTGGTACATGTATAAGATCACTCATAGAGCTAGTGACACTTTCTTATTTTATAGAAATACTGGTACATGTTTAAGACCACTCATAGAGTGACACTTACTTATTTTATAAAAATACACACATACTTAAGCACTAAACTTTTTGGTACGTAGATTAACATGGGAAGTAGCAGATACATTTGTGAGCTGGAAAGACATAGTTGCAAGATCCATGTCGTGCTTTTTCAAGATTAATGCACTGATTCTTGCACGCGTTATTGTTTCCACAGACTCCGGACCATGTCCCACTTGGCCTCTCGCACAACTTCGCTTCTACCATTGTCGGTGCTTCTGCATATGGATGGATATGTATCTCAAACTTAGTTATCACAATAAATGAAAGAAAGATTTAAAACTCATTTTGCCATGCATATGATAAGATCATTACTCACCGCGAGCAGCAAAGAAAACAAGAGCAGCGAAAAAAAGGGTGACGATGGTAGCAGACTTAGCCATGACTATTGTTTGCTTAATTGTTTTCAATGTATATATGTTTTAGTTTGAAGAAATAATCTTGAGATCAACCTCTATTTATAGTGAGAAAATGGTGGGGAGGTCGATTTTTAATACTGTGTACCTCGGACAATAAAGTGTTTCACCCCACAGATTAAAAAACACACACCGTAGTCGAAAATATTTACACGCAAGTACCTAATGATATAATATCTAGATATTATATCAAGATGTCGACCAATACATTGTTAACCAAAACGCTGTCGTCTCACCAAACAACAAAGACGTCGCCGTTTCAACAACCACACAACGGCCGATCTCTGCATGTACGACCTGCAAAACCTGCAAAAAAAACATTTCATCATCCAAAATCAGTCACAACAATAAAGCAGAAGCTTAATGGCCACAACAGGATCGTGATAAAGCAAATGAAAATCAACGATGGTGAGCAACACAGTACAATCCAAGCAAAAGACAAAACAGTCCGATGAGCCGTTGTATCTCGCAATCGATTAACAGCCCTTGATGCAATAGGAGCGTATTAACGAGACACTTGTCATAATCTCAATTCTGTGTAAAGTTCTATAAGAGCTGTATTAGAGATATAATCGGTTCCGATAATATAGGAACTCGTTGGTTGTTTAGATAAGGATTGATCCGATGATATAGGATCTATGATAACCTCTTGTACGATATATAAGCTTTCATCGTTACATCAATAAACACACAAGAAACTTTTCAATCTAAATATTTCATGCATGGTATCAGAGCAGTATTTCTGAGATCTGCAAACGCCTCTCGGCTTCATCATTTTTTTTCCAAATCAAATTTCTTCGCCCCTCGGCAATCATGTCTATCACAACAAATTCCGAACCTAAACATAAAACAATTTCTCCTTTTGATCTCACATCAGGAGACAATCCGGGTGCTGTTATCTCTCAGCCACTACTCAACGGATTGAATTATGACGAATGGGTGCTCAATTTCAGGATGGCATTGAGCTCTCGTAAAAAGTTTGGCTTTCTTAATGGAGCCATCATGAAACCAGTGGCTAATTCTCCTGAGTTCGAGGATTGGATCGCAAACAATCATCTAATTGTGGGTTGGATTAAACTCACCATTGAACCAAAGCTTCGATCATCCATTTCAACCCGTGAAGTCGTGCGTGATCTATGGAAAATTATTCAAAAACGTTTCTCTATCAAAAGTGGAGAAAGACTGCAACAGTTGAGAAGTGCCTTAGCCTCTTGCAAACAAAATGGTACCTCGATTGATGACTACTTTGGAAGACTCACACGTTTATGGGACGACATATCTGAGTGTACGACTACAAAACAGTGTTCGTGTGGAAAGTGTACTTGTGATCTCAATTCTACCAGAGATAAAGAGCTTGAAGTTCTGAAAATTCATGATTTTTTATCTGGTTTGGATGATGTACATGGAGCCATACGTTCACAGATTTGCGCCATTACACCACTTCCATACCTCGACGGCGTTTATCAAACTATTGTTCAAAATGAAACACTAAATGCTGGAACAACAAAAGAGGTTGAATTTTAATGAGCTTTGCTTCTCAACTATCACTGCTCCCCGACAATCATCAGTTCTGCCAAAATAAGGAAATTCATCTCGCACCAAAATTAATCGAGACTCTACAAGACATTGCACGGCGTGTGGACGATCCGGACATGAAGCGTCTTCGTGTTTTAAGGTCGTAGGATATCCTGAGTGGTGGGATCCCAATCGAAATAAGACCTCACACAACAATGGCAGAGGACGGAGTCTACCATAAGCTAACGTCAGTCAAATCGCTAATCCTGAAGCTAATCTCTCGGCATGTTCTTCTTCTCAGCCGCTTACCAATGATGATAGGAAAGGTTTAAGCGGATTCACGGGTGAACAATGGCAAATAATTCAACGAATCTTCGGCCCTACCAATGATCGTTTGAGTGGTAAAGATAACCCAATTTGGATTCTAGACACTAGCGCAACTCATCATATGACAGGACGAGCAGATTTGTTACAGGATATTCATATGATATATCACCCGTTTCTGTGAAGTTACCAGCAAGAGATGATGTTGTTTCTTCACAACAAGGAACATTTTTCATTTCACAATATTTGTGTTTGAAAAATGTTTACTTTGGTTCCTGGATTTCATACAAATTTGATCTCACTTGGTCAACTTGTTACTGATCATTTTTTTGTGGTACAAATGACTGACATGCTTTTGGTGGTACATGACCGAAATACGAGGATGCTGATTGGCGCGGGTGAATGAGAGAGAGAGGGGTTGTACAAGTTCAGAGTGATCGAGAATCTTGCCTCCAACCAAACGATTGTGCAACCGGAAATTAGTTTGTGGCATAAACGTATGGGCTACGCTTCTTATCGTGTTTTAGGAAAATTCTATGGAGTTAATAATAAGTCACTTACTGACAATTGTGACATTTGCCTACGAGCAAATCAAACAAGACAATGTTTTCCATCTTCTTCTAATAAAGCACATGGGATTTTTGATCTAATTCATTGTGATTTATGGAATCCATATCGTACTCCAGCGTTTTGTGGTTCAAAGTATTTCTTAACTATCGTGGATGATTTCTCTAGAGTAGTATGGATTTATTTGCTTCTCAACAAGTCTGTCGTTTCACTCCATCTTCGGAATTTCTTCTCTATGATCGAGAGATAATTTAATAAAAAGATCAAGTACGGAGTGACAATGGGACGTAATTCCTTTGTATGTCTTCTTATTTTTGGGAACAGGGTATCATTCATGAAACATCTTGCATTTATACACCACAACAGAACGGCCGCGTTGAACGGAAACATCGTCATATACTTGAGGTTGCCCGAGCTTTATGGTTTCAAGCAGATTTTTCGATCGAATTTTGGGGCGAGTGTGTTCTTTCTGCTGCCTACCTAATCAACCGTACACCTACCTCTATTTTACAAGATCAAACTCCGTTTGAAATCTTATATGGACATGCTCCTTCATACAAGCACCTGCGTACACTTGGATGTCTCGCCTATGCTCACAATCTTCATAGTAAAGATGACAAATTTGAGTCTCGTAGTCGACGTGGTGTGTTTGTAGGCTACCCTTATGGCAAAAAGGGATGGCGCTTATTTGATCTTGACCAGAAAGTATTTTTCGTCTCTCGCGATGTGATTTTTCAAGAAGAGTCTTCCCCTTTTAAACTGACTCATTTTCTGAGTTATCACCTCCGACTGTTACTGCTCCATCCACAGGTCATGATGAATGCACATCAACAGCGGAAATTCTAACTGCCCCATCCACAGCTCATGATGCTTCCCCATCATCAACGGATCCTCCTAGCAGTAATGTGATAGATTGTGACGATAATTCTATCCAACCCACTGTTCTTCCATCATCTTCTACAGAGAATATGCCTGTTGAAAAGAGGGTCACAAAACCACCAGGTTATTTATGAGATTATATTGTTGGTACAGCCTCCATTACTCCCCTCTCTCCTTCACCATCATCTGCTCCAACACATCTCTCAGGTACACCACATCCGATTTCAGATTACTTAAACTCCACAAAATTTTCGACATCATTTTGCAGCCATCTTGTGGCTCTTTCCACATACGTTGAACCACACTCTTTTAAAGAAGCTATGCAACATGATGAATGGAAGTCAGCAATGAAATCTGAGGTGGGTTCTTTGGAAGATAATAAAATTTGGGATCTTCAAGAAGTACCACCAAGGAAGAAAGTTATCGGTTGTCAATGGGTTTTTCGAGTTAAGCTTAACACATATGGCACGCTTGAACGCTAAAAGGCTCGCTTAGTTGTTCTAGGAAATTATCAAGTTGCTGGTATAAATTACACAGAGACATTTGCCCTCGTCGCAAAGATGACAACCATTCGATTAAACTTGGATATTGCAGCTAAAAAGAACTATGACGTACACCAGATAGATGTTCATAATGCTTTTCTTCACGGAGATCTTCATGAAGAAATCTATATGAAGCCTCATCCAGAATTTTGTGCACAAGGTGATAAACGAGTCTGCCGTTTACGCAAATCCATTTATGGTCTGAAACAATTTCCGCGTTGCTGGTTTGCCAAGTTAGCCGAAGCTCTTCACAAATATGGGTTTAAGCAAACGCGGTCAGATTACTCTCTCTTTGTCTTTAATCATGGAGGAATTCACATTCATATCCTTGTTTATGTGGATGATTTAATCATCTATGGAAACTCGTCTTCAGCAATTCAAGAATTTAAAGATTATTTGTCCGCTTGTTTTAAGATGAAAGATCTTGGTAAAGCTAAATATTTCCTCGGTTTAGAAATAGCAAGAAGTTCTGAAGGCTTTTATATTTGTTAGCGCAAATATGCAGTGGATATTGTTAAAGAAGCGAGCCTATTGGCATGTAAACCGGCTGGTTCTCCCATTGATCAAAATCATAAACTCTCGTTGGCAGAAGGTGCGTCATTACCAAATCCGGAACCTTATCGTCGTCTTGTGGGTTGGCTCGTTTACTTAGTTTCAACACGCCCAGATTTGTTATATGCTATCCATGTTTTATCTCAGTTTATGAAACAGCCACTAGAAGCACACTGGAATGCAGCTTTAAAGGTTGTTCATTATTTAAAAGGTACTCTCGGCCAAGGTATTCTTCTCCGAGCAAAATCAGCACTACAACTAACGGCGTGGTGTGATTCCGACTGGGCTGGTTGCCTACTGACACGAAAATCTCTCCCCGGTTGGCTTGTGCAAATGGGAGACTCGCCGATTTTATGGAAAACAAAGAAGCAGAACACGGTCTCCCTCTCCTCGGCTGAAGCTGAATATCGTGCGATGAATGTAGCCTGTTGTGAACTTCGCTGGCTCAAATATTTGCTGTCCAAACTTGATACTACTCATGATCTACCAATACAACTCTACTGTGACAGTCAGGCAGTTTTACATATTAGTGCTAATCCGGTCTTTCACGAACGGACGAAACACATCGAAATTGATTGTCATTTTGTTTGCGAGCGCATAGTTGATGGTATGGTCAAAACATCTCATGTGTCTACAACAAAACAGCTTGCAGACATTCTCACAGTTTTTTTTGCTCAAATTGGGCATTAAGAACTTACGTGCTCCAACTTGAAAGGGGGGGGGATTAGAGATAATATCAGTTCCGATAATATAGGAACTCGTTGGTTGTTTAGATAAGGATTGATCCGATGATATAGGATCTATGATAACCTCTTGTACGCTATATAAGCTTTCATCGTTACATCAATAAACTCACAAGAAACTTTTCAATCTAAATATTTCAAGCTGCACTCATCGTTGTAATCAAGTAGTTTTGAATAAGAAAGAAAATCAGTTTCTTCTCATTTTCTCCATTGTTGAGCTCTAAGCTCTGTTTCTATTTTCTTCTTTCATTCATAAACGTTGGCTTATTTGACTTGGTCAAAGGTTAAATATCTTCAAAAGAATTCTAGTACGTACGTACGTTACACAAGGTTAAATATCTTCAGCAAATTCATAACTAGTTTTATATGTAAATCTAAAGAACTAATCGAAAGAAATATCGTTTTTGACTTCATAGTCGTTATCCGCAAACTTTGACAAAGAAACTGTCTCCTCTTTAAACGCGACCGTATGATTTGGCTAAATCAAATGTGGGACAGTTCATGATGTGTCATATGCTCATAGATGGACGCATCAAAATTTCAGCAATTATATATATATATATGATCTAATAAGCAATCATATGAAACTAAAGAACGGGTTAGAGTTAGCTCTACGCTTCTACCTATTAAGTAAGATAACACAAAACAGAGAAGCCTCTGAAGGAGACAGAGTCTTCGCAATATGAGAAGGAAGAAGAGACTTCGAAAGAAAAAGAGTCTTCACAAATCAAGGTTCAAGCAAAGACTCTGAGGGAAAAAGAGTCTTCTGCAAAACGGTCTTCTTCACTCTTCTTTAACATTAAACGGCTCAAACGGGATTCACATAAATGCACCCGTACAACTGCCCAAATCCACAGGACAGACCTGCACTCCACCTGCAATAAACGACAGACGAAAAGCAAAAGGTAAATTGGAGAGTGTGAAGAAGAGTACGGACGAGACAAAGTTGAGAAACTTTTTTGCTGTGCTTGAAGAGAAAGAAGACACGTGAGTGGGCAAGGTTACAACTTTAGGTTAACTTCAAGTTTCATTCTATCCCCTATAAATAGGGCTTTGTCGCAGTTACAAAAGTTGTAAGAGAAAAAAAAACAATGAATCAAAATCAAAGTTTCATTACTCAATCTTCTTCCTAAAGCTTTCTTCTTACACTACCTACTCTTCACCAAAAACACCTTTACCCATTCATTCTAATTCTTACATGAAATTGAATTTCAGATTTTATGATACTTTTATACGAATTTAATATGGTTGATCATGAAATTTAGTGCTTATAATTAAAGCGACTAATTTGGAAATCTTATAAATAAAATAAAGTGACATCACCATTTTCTGTTGGTAGGCACAAACACTAACACAACTGGAAGCTAGAAAAGATAAATTATACGAAGGCTCACTCATATGAGGTCCAGTAGGGAATTTAGGCCCATTATGCTACTTAAAAATACAATGATTAGCGCCGGCGGATTAGACCATATTTGCCACGTAGACGAACATAGAATATCTAAGGTGTTTTTTAGTGTTTGTGAATGATAAACTCGTCAGTGCTATGTTTGTAAATGTTAGTGAAAGATGAGCTCACTGAGATAAGCTTGGTGACAAAGGCAATATGGTACTTGGTGAGACTGAAAATGAATTCATTGACTGGTGCATGATTATCCACGAAACAAGAGTTTACTTGTTTATTTTGGAAACTAACTAAACCATCTGCCACAGAAGAGTAAAATATGTTAGTTATGTTTAAACATCATACCAAAAGGATTTTTTTTTTTGTGTGTGTGTGTGTGTGTGTGTGTGGAGTACTTGGCCACTCGAATTGTAAATAATTCTGCACTGAAACCTATCATGCGTGCACCTATAAGTTGAATCCGAAGGCGATACGAGTCTTCGGTCATCGAAGGTTTTGAGTGAATGTACCAGATTTTAAACTGATAAAGGTATATCTCAAAGTCATGTATTTGTTATATTGTACTAAAGATAGATCTAAATAGGTATGGCTTAAACTATAAGCTAAATCGTTTTTGTTATCAGAGGATGAAAAGTTACGTTCGGTTTATAGTGGCCAAATCGTTTCTTTTTATTTTACCAAAATTCAACACAAACTGCGCGAGGTTTTTAGATGAATATATACCACCACCACGAATCAATCGTCCAACATATTCCAAAAATTCCTCCCAAACAAATATATAATTTTAACAATGAAACACACATATTTATTACATTATTTAACAATCAAAACACAAATATTTTGTTACAGTATTGAGTAATGAGTAGCATACGGTGTGGTACACAGTACAAATCCAACATCAGATACTAGCTTGAGAGAATTTAATATGGGTGCAGGAAATTTATGCCATGCTGGTTCATACTCCATCTAATTAACAGTTTTGTTTATATAAACCTAATTACAAATCTTGGAATTAGGATATATATAAAAGTTTGTTTATAACAACATAACAAGTTGCTAGCATGAACATTCTATCAGTCTCATTACCCAATACACCACCTATTTTCGGAAGTTTTATTAGTAACCTAAATAGCTTTCTTATTAAATTGGAGATGATGTTATTGAGTTCTCTTTATATATAAGCTGAATACTCTTTAATTACTGTGCCGTTATTTTATGGAAAAATTCTTGTTCAGATTTTATATCGGAAATTAAAAGAGATCAACACTATATTATATCCTCCGAATCTCTATCTTTACTCCCACATAATGGTTGTGTACCTTATGTTGCAGTCTTGATAAAAAAATATGGACAAGAAGAAACAGTAGTACGTCGTACATAAAAGTTTAATTATCTTATTATAACACACCAACAACATAAACATGTCTTGTACATGTATAAGACCACTCATAGAGTGACACTTATTTTATAGAAATACACACACTTAAGCACTAAAACTTTTTGGTTCGTAGATTAACATGGGAAGTAGCAGATACATTTGTGAGCTGGAAAGACATAGTTGCAAGATCCATGTCGTGCTTTTTCAAGACTAATGCACTGATTCTTGCATGCGTTATTGTTTCCACAGACTCCGGACCATGTCCCACTTGGCCTCTCGCACAACTTCGCTTCTACCATTGTCGGTGCTTCTGCATATGGATGGATATGTATCTTAAAGTTAGTTATCACAATAAATGAAAAAAAAATTTTAAACTCATTTTGCCATGACTATTGATTGCTTAACTGTTTTCAATGTATATATGTTTTAATTTGAAGAAATAAGCTTGAGATCAACCTCTATTTATAGTGAAAAAATGATGGGGAGGTCGATTTTCATTACGTGTACATCGGACAATTAAGTGTTTCACCCCAAAGATTTCACCCCAAAGATTAAAATAACACACCGTAGTAGAAAATATTAACACTCAAGTACCTAAAATTCAAGATCTTGACCAATCCATAAACGTTATCTTATATGACTTGGTCAAAAGGTTCAATATCTTCAGTAAATTCTTGACCACATCGCATTTAATTTTAAACCATGAAGTTGGATATTCTCTCTGGACTTTTCTTCTCCATTCATTGAAACCCCCAAGGAACGTGACTAGCTGGCATGTTGATAAAATATGTTGTTTCTTCACTTTCTTTGTTATTGATCTGATAATCCGCAAACTAATTTGCTAGACGGTTTGGACTAACAAATTTGTAAAATCGCACCCACATAGATTATAAGTTCCCACCCCCACACAAAACTTCTTGAATTCAACTCTGCCAAATTCGGATGAACCTAGAACTGTTCTCTCCAAAACTCGAACACATGAGTTTCAATCTTATTAGAAATCTCTTAAAAAGTGTTACACTCTCTTATTTGGATTTATACAACGTTTAAGAACACCCTCTTAGCTTGTTACCAAAACGATTTCTAACCCAACAAAAAGCAACGACAATACTCGATTCTCTTCCCAACGGCTGAATCTAGCAAGCTCCTCAAAACACCCCTTTTATATTCATAGGGTTTCTTCAGATCTTCTAGGTCACTAAGCGCAATCCTTAAATTCACGCCAAATCTTCACATAATCTCGATCTTAGTATCTTCAAAATCTTCGATGAATATTTCCTTTGTATAATAGACTCAATCAGTTATTGCATCCACGTCACCAACTCAGTAAGTCTTGTCGTCCACGTCAGCTGCTTATTTGCTGAATGTCCTAACTAGAACAGCTTGCATCTTGTTCCAGCAACATGTGCAATTTTCCTCTGTAAAAAAAACTGCACTTACAAAATCCCTCTTTTTGTTTCAATTTGTCAACTCAAGCTCACCTGCAACAATATCTCTCCAGACTTCACAAGCATACATCATATCATAGAAAAAGAACTTTGCAGCAAACATAGAACAAACATAAACTTATGCTTCAACCAATTCATAATATCATGTTTAAAGCATACGACTAAAACGGTTTTGCCAATAGAATTCGAACAAGCACAGACAAAACAAAACAAAACACAACCAAAGCCTATCAAGAATTTATGTCTACTCCTCTTGAATTCCAAACTCCCCCCGAGTTTAAGCACCATCATCATTATCATTGTTCTCAAATCCTTTTTCAGCATAACCAGGTTCAAAATTAATATTCAAAGTTAATATCTCTAGTTAAGCCACATAATTATCTTTCCCTGTTTGAGTGACATAATTGAATCAAAAAATCTAAGCAACCTAGGGTTCAACACCACATATAAAAGAGAAGGGAAATACTTATCTTCAATCTGAATAGTCATATCCCCTTTGATTATCGAGCATATTCACACATGTCAATTGTCTCTCATCAATCTCCATCAATCTGATCGTCAGTCACTGTCAGCGCTTGAAATGCGATTCGGATGCAGCGGAAGTAAGAAACAGAATCGCAAATGGATGTGCTAGCGGAGGAGACAAACAAGTTTAGGATTTTCTGTGAATTTTTGAACCAATGCTCCCATCTTTTTTAATTTTGGGTTTTGTATCACTGAACTGAAACCCTCTCTCTGGACACAAATTTCCTCAATTTTCTCTTTTTGACTCAAAAAAATCACAACTTTCTCTCCTATTTTTGAAGTCTGAGCAGATCCAGAGGCGGGTGATTAAACTGATTCTCCACAAACTCAGATTCAGAGCTATCACTTGTCGTTTGTGGTGCAATGGAGTCAGTAGCAGCTCTCTTAGGCGGTGACGTCGCCGGAGGATTTCAAGACGCCGTCAAAGGTGCTGTCGGCAGAAGCGTTGTTAGGGTTTTTTCAATCAAAAGTTAGGGATATCGATTTGGATTTCTGAGAAGATAGAATCCCTGCACAACTTAATAACTAAAACTAACACATTAGTGCAAACAGGCCTATGGGCCGTGATAATTAAAAAACCATTTTACTCTTTTTAAAACAACGATGACAACCAGATTAAGAACATTATAACACCTCACCCATCAATTCTTATTATGTTTAACAACTCAACACATAATCTGACACACTTTTACTCAATCTTAGAATAATTAACTTTATCTATCACTTATCAGCACATAAGAACCAAACAACATTAGCTCATCCTTTTTTTTTTTAAAAACAAAAACAAACATCAAACAGAACACACCTCTAAAGAATTCAGCTCAAATTTTCTTACCCCAATTTTGAAATCAACATTCTGCATCTTTATCAGCTTCTGTAAACCACACCATCTCTTCCATATCTGAGGTCTGAGCAGTTCTAAGAGCAGTTGTTCAGTGGTCTGTGTAGTTTTGTGGACAGCTAAAAAAATAACTTAACTTACTGATCCAATCTCCAAGAGTAGTCTTCACACGTTCATACTTCAGTGGGTAAGGGAGTCCTCTTTAACCAGGAGCACAACTGACTACATAGCAATGCCAAGGCTAATATCAAGATCGACTGGATTATTGTCAAATCTTGCGTTTCAGCTTCTTACTACTCCTTTCTGCTGTGGAAGAGTAGTTGAGATGATTTTTTTTTTATTTGATCATTTTTTATGATTGATTTTCTTTTTTTTAGGACTTCTCCCATGTCTTGGTGAACAAGATTTCTCCTTTGTTCCCTCGGGTTAATGACAAGATTTTACTTTTGTCTCCCGTGACTTAGATAAGCTCATGCTTCATCTTATGAAATGAAGTGCTTCTTACTACTAGTTTTTTGTAATTCATTCCTTCCTTGGCATTTTACATACTATTGTCAGTCATACTTTTTACTCCCTCACTGCTCCAGAGCATGAACGGTAGCTCTTTCTCTAGTAAAATTATCCAGCTAGTAGTTTTGCAAAAGCATTGATCAGTCTAGAATAAAAATGAGTTAAAAATGACTTTTCACTATACAACTAGCCCCTGTCTCAACACAAACACTCATCAAGAAGATAGTCAGAGTTCAAAAATATCCAGACATTTTTGCAGGTTAACAAACGTGTTTAAATCCAGGGGTTTAGTGAAAATATCAGTAAGCTGCAATTCAGTAGGCACATGTTATATCGATAGTTGTTTTTCATGAACTAATTCTTTTTAAAAATGATGCATAATATCAATGAGCTTGGTTCTAGAATGTGGTACAAGGTTCTTAGATATGTCAATTGCACTTTTATTGTCACACTCAATAAGTAAGGGTTCAGAGGAAGACATACCATAGTCAGCTTCCCACATGTAGCAATCTTTTGCAGTACGCACACCATACATAGTAGTGCATTTTTTGTCATCATTAGCCTAACACCTTGCTTTGTTAAAAATCACGGTTAACCCTTCATCACACAACTGACTCACACTGATCAAGTTTGCTGTCAATCCCTCAACGTAATACACATTCGTGAGCTTAGGTTTCTCTGCTTCTGTCAAACCTCCTATCCTTTTAATTTTACCTTTTGCTCCTCCATCAATGGTAACTTTGTTTTCTTTGACATCAGCGTAGTTGTTGAGATTGTCTTGACTACCAGTCATGTGTCTCGAGGCTCCACTGTCAAAGTACCATGGCTTCATTTTCACTATGTCAACCGAAGTGCAAACAACATTGCAATATAACTCTAATCTATCTATATAGACTTGTGATTCTCTTTTCAGATGTGGGTAAAATCTTCCTTGTCTAAGCAATTTCTTTACTCTATCTGCATACTTGTAACAATGTCTCTTGATGTGACCATGACGTCCACAGTAATAGCACTCATACCCACTTACATCTCTGTGGTAATTGTTTTGACGTTTTACTGAAGCAGCTCTTGGATTGTTTCAACGTCTGATCTGACCCCCGACCAAAAAAATCTGACTTACCATGGGATAAAATTTTCTTTATCTTAGCTTCACCTCTATGATTACCAAGACCAGAATTCGTACCTTCAATCACATGATCTCTACCTGAGTTGTCTTACTTGCCGCGGACGAACCTTGTCTTTCCAATATTTTCACCTCCATTATAACCAAGACCAAAATTTGATTTACCTACCCTTCCAGATGCCAGAATGCTTTCCAAGTCTTTTATCCCACTGTTCAGCATGTGAATTTTCTTTCTCGTTTCTATCAGCTCATTAGTAAGTTTTCTATTCTTCTCCACTTCGCCTATAAGTTCCTCTTTCAGTTTTTCATTCATGAGTCGAATATGAACGAGTTTCTTATTCTTCTCCACCTCTCCTGACAGTTCCTCTTTCAGATTTTCAGTTAACTCTTGAAAACACAACTTTTTTTTCATCAGCGAAACTTTTTCTTTGCTGAGCAACAACCAATTATCGTATAGGGTTCAAAACTCAGAGTCAACATCAATCTCCTTATCATCACCTGAATCTTCTTCATTTGATTCATTTTCACTTGATTCATCTTCAGCCACTTCAGAGTCACTATCTGTGGTTTCTTCTTTTTTTTTGCTTCCCATGAACGCCACAAAACCCTTCATTTCATTATCGGATTCATCATCCTCTGAATCACTATTATTTTTAGCGATGTAGGACTTATTTTTCCTGGATAAGCTGCTTATACAGTCTGATTTTGTGTGACCAACTCCGTTGCACTCAAAGCATTTGAGATGTTCATTCTTCTTGAAATTTGGACAATCAGTTTTTACGTGACCGTATCCTTGATAGTCGTAGCATTTTACCTCATATCTCTTTCCACTTTTGTCCTATTCGCTCCCTTGTCCGTTCACGGAGGTTCTGCTGCTTCCTTTCTCAATCTTCTTCAATACACGACTGAAGTTCTTTGCCATTAAGCTCAGTTGGTTTTACAATTCCTGAATTTTGAGTTTGTCTTCAGAAACTGCAAGTGCTACTCCTCTCGACTCAATAGTATTCACCGGTGCAATCTCCATTTCATGTGCTTGTAACATTCCCACAACTTCCTCAAACTCAATGGTATATGTATCCAGTGATGTACCCATGACAGTTCTCTTGCTTTCAAACCTCGACAGAAGACATGTGAGAAGCTTCTTCACAAGTTTCTTATCTTTGTATTTTTTTCCTAGATTTTCACTCTCACTAGCAATTGCACTGAGTTTTCTACTAAATTCTTCAATCGATTATGTTTCTTCCATGGTGAGCTTCTCAAACTTTGACGCAAGCATGTCAACTCTAGACATTTTCACGCTGGTTGTTCCTTCATATGCTTTTGCAAGCTTGTCCCAAGTCTCTTTAGCAGATTCACAGTTTTGAACTCTTTTAAACTGATTCTCGTTGATAGAATTAAATATGGCGGAAAGTGCCTTTGAGTTAGTAGTTGCTTGATTTTTTCGGTCTTAGTCCACTGATTCGCAGGTTTAGGAACGTCATTCTTGTCTGCACCTCTCACCACAGGAGGAGTCCATCCACTGCTTACGACCATCCAAGCCTCCATACTAATACCTTGTATGGCTACTCTCATCTTCACTTTCCAGTGTCCGTAACTCTCTTTTTTCAGCATAATTGGTCGACTCACAGCGATCAGCTCCTTGGAGTAGTCTATCCCTTCCGCAGGATCCTCACCTGTTGTTAAGATACAATTTGGTTCAGATGCACGCTCTGATACCAATTGAAAAATCGGATGGACCTAGAACTGTTCTCTTCAAAACTCGAACACACGAGTTTTAATCTTATTAGAAATCTCTTAAGAAGTTTTACACTCTCTTACTTGGATTTATACAACGCCCAAAAACACCCTCTTAGCTTGTTACCAAAATAATTTCTAACTCAACAAAAAACAAAGACAATACTCGATTCTCTCTAGCTATTTCTCTCTTTTTGTTTACCGTGATACACACATAACTCTCAGAAAAAAAAACTCTCTCTTGTTTTTCTTTTTTCCCAACGGTTGACTCTAGCAACCTCCTCAAAACACCTCTTTTATATTCATAGGATTTTTTCAGATCTTCTAGGTCATTAAGCGCAATCCTTAATTCACGCCAAATCTTCACACAATCTCGATCTTGGTATCTTCCAAATTTTCGATGAATATTTCTTTTGTATAATAGACTCAATCAGTTATTGCATCCACATCACTAACTTAATAAGTTTCGTCATCCACGTCAGTTTCTTATTTGCTAACTGTCCTGAATAGAACAACTTGCATCTTGTTCCAATATGTTTTCCTCTGTAAAAAAAAAACTGCACTTACATTTTCTTCTCTATTCATTGAAACCCCCAAGGAACGTCACTAGCTGATAAAATATATTGTTTCTTCACTTTCTTTGTTATTGATCTCATAATCAGCAAACTAATTTGCTAGAGGGTTTGGACTAACAAATTTGTAAAATCCCACCCACACATAGATTATATGTAATTTCGTAGTTCCCACCCCCACACAAAAATCCGATTTAAATTTTGTTTTTAATTAGTTTTATATGTAAATGTAAAGGAACTAATCGAAAGAAAAATCGTTTTCGACTTCATAGTCGTCATCCGCAAACTTTGAAAAAGAACATTTTCTAAGCCACGTGCCAACAGATTGCTTTCTTACCCTAATAAGAGAGCTCCAGCAGTCCAGGCGTCCAGCACTAGCTACGGACAATTAGCAAACTCTAGAAGAAGACCACTCATCGTTAAATTTGTTAGATTATCAGGAATCGAAAGGTAAGTTTTTAGTGATAGATTAATAATTACTAAATTAGATAAAATATAATTAATATTGTTAGATTACGAATATGTTTTTATATTTTTTTTTTTTTGGAGAGTGTGGTTTATATAACCTCAATTTAAGGGTTCAAAATTAAACTTCTAAATTGCTTACTTGTGGTTTATAATCCTGTGTCTATTTTATTCCCTTAAATCATTATCGTATTTACAAAGATGTTACCATCAGACCAAATTTACAGTGACCATATTACTCTTTTAAAGTCTGCTTTGGATTAAAATTACAAAACATATTTAATGATATGTTGTTTTACGATTTTTTAATTACAAAGCAAACTTAATTTACGTCTGCTTTGTAATTAATACCTAATTTAAGTCTCCTCTATAAATTTTTTGGATTATTTTCTGCAGTTCTACCAAATAATAAATACTGAAACAGACGTAATTTAAGTCTGTTTTGTAATACACGTTTATAAAGCAGACGTAATTTAAGTCTGCTTTGTAAATAATAAATACTTATTTGGTAGAAATGCAAGAAATAACCCATAATATTTACAAAACAAACGTAAATTATGCTTCAATATTTTTTTTTGGTGGATTGCAGAAAATAACCCAAAATATTTTCAAAAGCAGACTTAAATTACGTTTGCTTCAGTATTTTTCCGTATTTATTATTAGGTGAAATTGCGGAAAATAACCCAAAATATTTACAATGCAGATTTAAATTACGTATGTTTATAAATTGATATTTACAAAGCAGACGTAAAATTGACATTTACCAAAAAAGATTTAAATTACGTATGCTTCATAAATTTACATTTACAAAGCAGATTTAAATTATGTCTGCTTCATGGTATTTTTAATAAAACATTTGAAATATAACATTATTGTGTGGAAAAACAACAATTTACAAAATTAATATAATATATGGATTGTCTATAACTGAAATAAAATCATGAAAAAAACTAGAAAGCATTATCCAAATAATTATAAAATGAAAATGAAAATTGGCCTAAATTATACATATGAAGCAAATTTGATTTACACAGACATAAATGTTTATTTACGAAACAGACTTAAATTACGTCTACTTCAGGATATTTATACTGTAACATTTAAAAATAAAATTAATGTGTTTAAAAATGAAAACAATAATTTACAAAATTATTATAATATATGGATTGTCTATAATTAAAATAAAATCATGAAAAACCTAAAAAATATTATCCAAATAATTATACAATAAAAATGAAAGTTGGCCATATTATACATATGAAGCTGACATAATTTACGTTTTCTTCAGAAATGTTTATTTACAAAGCAAACTTAAATTACATATGCTTCTGGGTATTTTAAAAAAATATATTTTAAAATTAAATTTATTGTGTATCAAAATTAATTTTGCAAAAACAATAATTTACAAAATTAGTATAATATTTGTGGATTGTCTATAACTGAAATAAAATCATAAAAATAACATCTAAAAATTATCCAAATAATTATACAATGAAAAATGAAATTGGACTAATCTATACATATGAAACAAACATATATAGAAATGTTAGGTCTGCTTTAGAAATTGATAATAAATACTGAAGCAGACGCAAACATCATTATCATTCAATCTTATCAAAGAAAAGTTCAATTTCGTGATGGCATAGACAAAAATCACAAGCATATGAAGTTTTGATGTCGTTATTTTCACCGTATTGATGTCAAGCACAATTGCTCACTATTGCAGCTCAAGACACTGAAACAAAAATATATCATGATATTAAAATTCGATCCCACAAAGAAGGCCTTCACAGCTCCAGCCACAACATCCTCATCCTTCATCGCCTTTGCTAGTGTCTCTGCACTGCTCTTCACCTGCATGCTCCCACTTAAATGCTCAGTTTAATTGTAATAAAACAATGGCATGATCATAACTAGGGA
Organism: Boechera divaricarpa; assembly: GCA_026770425.1. Classification (NCBI taxonomy): domain Eukaryota; kingdom Viridiplantae; phylum Streptophyta; class Magnoliopsida; order Brassicales; family Brassicaceae; genus Boechera; species Boechera divaricarpa. The sequence continues at coordinate 26,363,701 of CM049182.1, read as the reverse complement.
TGTGATAAGCCACTTCAGGTTTATTTCAGAAAGAGACTAAAGAACAAAACCGGAAAACAGAGCAATACAGGGGAAATAGAGTTGTCAAAGGATGCAGAAGTGTCTAAAGTTGCTGAGATGGAGGCTGAGCTGGATAAAATGGAGATGACAGGGCAAGACAATACTGAAGGAGGAGATATTTCTGAGGAACCAATGAAGATAAGGATTGGCTGCAACGGTTCTTTGGGACCACAATGAGGTGTCCTGTACGGCTAAAGTAAGGTCTAAGCATTGCGGCTGAGAGTGTCACTTCCTCTCTTGTGTATAAATAATGAATTAGGGTTCTTGTTTTAAGGTTAAGTTTATTGTGAGGGTTGTAAGAGTCTTGCCTGGTGGCGGATTCAGAGAGTTTGGGGTATCTCAGTATGCATGGGGCTTGCTAAGTGCTGCAAGTGGGTTTTCTAGTTTCATCAAAGCTTACATCTTTTCATACACTTGTTCCTTTACTTCACAAAGCTTGCAACTTTATTCATTTACATCGTGTTTTCATATCAAAGCCTGCAACTTTATTCCATTTTAGAGACTTACAAGGGTTTTTGGTGAGCCAACTTACAAGTTTAGGCAGTAGGATAAGCCCTTTTGCCAGCCCTGCATTATTGGTAAAGAAAAAAGATGGCTCTTGGAGATTTTGTGTGGACTATAGAGCCCTTAACAGAGTCACGGTGCCAAACAAGTTTCCTATTCCTCTGATAGATCAGCTTTTGGATGAGTTACATGGTTCCACAGTCTTCTCTAATGAATGAGATTTTTAAGCCATTGTTAAGAAGATGTGTTCTAGTCTTTTTTTATGATATCTTGGTTTTTAGTAAAGACCTGCAATCCCATATCAGCCACTTGGACAAGGTTCTGCATATCTTGACACAACAACAGCTAGTGGCTAATAGAGGTAAATGCACATTTGCTCAACCCCATATAGATTATCTTGGGCACATCATCTCCAAACAAGACGTCGAGACAAACCCTGCAAAAACATCAGTAATGAAGAACTGGCCCAGTCCGCAGACAGTGAAAGCTCTACGAGGTTTCTTGGGGTTGGCAGGTTATTATAGACGTTTCATCAGAGGCTATGGATCTTTAGCTAAACCCCTCAACAATTTGCTTAAGAAAGATAAGTTTGAATGGACATCAGAGGCTCAACAAGCGTTTGACATACTCAAAGAGGCTATGTGTTCTGCACCTGTTCTGGCCCTTCCCAACTTCTCCAAAACCTTTATTGTTGAAACTGATGCTTCTGACTATGCCATCGGAGCAGTCTTAATGCAAGACCGACATCCCATTGCTTTCTTTAGCCACGGGCTCACAGAGAGAGAGCAATTGAAATCTGCTTATGAAAGGGAACTTTTAGCTATTGTTATGGCAGTTTTAAAATGGAGACACTACTTACTGGGGAACAGATTCACAGTGCATACAGATCAGAAAAGTCTTAAATTCTTACTGGAGCAGCGGGAGGTTTCACTAGAGTATCAGAAGTTACTGGTGAAACTGCTCCGGTTTGATTTTGAAATCACTTATAAACCAGGTCTGGAGAACAAAGCAGCGGATAGTCTGTCGAGATTAATCCATCCCAGTCCTGTTCCAACAACAAACCTGCTCATGAATATCGTGATTCCTACATCTCTGCAGTTACAAGACATTTATGATGAAGCAGATAATGATGGTGTCTGCAGTCAAAACTAAAAAACCTGCAACAAGAGGGCATTCCAGGCAGCTATTCCGTAAAAGATGGGAGATTGTGGTTCAAGAACAGACTGGTACTACCTGCAAACTCTAAATTCATACCTCTCATTCTCTCAAAATACCATGATAGCTATTTTGGAGGACATGCATGAGTCCTAAAAACTCTTAAACGGATTCAACAATCCTTTCACTGGACAAACATCAAAGAGATTGTACAGAAATATGTGGCAGAGTGCTCCATTTGCCAGAAGCAGAAATATTCTACATTGTCTCCAGCAGGTTTGCTTGATCCAATTCCATTACCGAGTAAAGTCTGGGAGGATATCAGCATGGATTTTATAGAGGGACTGCCTACATCAAATGGGGTGAATGTGGTATTGGTAGTTGTGGATAGGCTCAGTAAGTATGGTTATTTTGTGCCACTCAAACATCCCTTTACTGCTTCAGATGTAACACACAAGTTCATTGCTCAAGTAGTCAAGCTGCATGGATTTCCTGCATCAATAATCTCAGACAGAGACAAGATCTTTTTGAGTTCATTCTAGAAAGAGATGTTTAAACTTGCAGGCACCAAGCTTAAATACAGCACAACCTTCTACCCTTAGACTGATGGCCAGACAGAGGTCCTTAGTAGATGCCTAGAGACCTACTTAAGATGCTTTGCCTCGGATCATCCAAGAACTTGGTCTAAATACCTATCCTGGGCTGAACTGTGGTATAATTCAGCCTATCATTCCTCTCTAAAGACTACACCATTCCAAGTGCTATACGGTCGAGAACCTCCACCTCTGATCCGTTTTGAAGCAGGATCAACGAACAATGCAGAATTGGAGCAGGCACTTACAGATAGAGATGTGATGCTAGAACAGATCAAAACTCGGCTACAACGTGCACATGATATAATGAAGATGCAAGCTAACAGACATCGCCGAGAGGTCAGTTTTGACATAGGAACAGAGGTTTTTCTTAAACTCAAGCCTTACAGGCAAACTTCTGTCACCAAGCGTCTCTGTCAGAACCTAGCTTCCAGATACTTTGGCCCATATAAAGTCACAGAACGCATTGGGAAGGTAGCCTACAGACTTCAACTACCAGCAGCTTCCAAAATTCACAATGTCTTCCATGTGTCACAGTTGAAACAAGCCATCGAGAAGCATCATCAAGTCCATCCTTTACCCTCTGCTTTATCTCAAAACGATGAATACGTGATTGTGCCAGAAGAGGTTCTCCACACCAGGTACAACAGTAAAGGATCCTTAGAGGTCTTGATTAAATGGAAAGGGTTACCAGCTGATGACAATACCTGGGTATTAGCAAAGGATCTCATGCAACAATATCCTTCATTTGAGCTTGAGGACAAGCTCGTTCTCAAGGAGGGGAGTGTTGATAAGCCACTTCAGGTTTATTTCAAAAAGAGACTAAAGAACAAAACCGGAAAACAGAGCAATACAGGGGAAATAGAGTTGTCAAAGGATGCATAAGTGTCTAAAGTTGCTGAGATGGAGGCTGAGCTGGATAAAATGGAGATGACAGGGCAAGACAATACTGAAGGAGGAGATACTTATGAGGAACCAATGAAGATAAGGATTGGCTGCAACGGTCCTTTGGGACCACAATGAGGTGTCCTGTACGGCTAAAGTAAGGTCTGAGCATTGCGGCTGAGAGTGTCACTTCCTCTCTTGTTTATAAATAATGAATTAGGGTTCTTGTTTTAAGGTTAAGTTTATTGTGAGGGTTGTAAGAGTCTTGCCTGGTGGCAGATTCAGAGAGCTTGGGGTATCTCAGTATGCATGGGGCTTGCTGAGTGTTGCAAGTGGGTTTTCTAGTTTCTTGACAAGTGTGTTCTTACTTATCAAGGTGGTGAGTGGGGTATCGATCTTGTAAATCGTCCTTTACAAGATATATTAAGTATTGTTCATCAAAGCTTGCATCTTTTCATACACTTGTTCCTTTACTTCACAAAGCTTGCAACTTTATTCATTTACATCGTGTTTTCATATCAAAGCCTGCAACTTTATTCCATTTTAGAGACTTACAAGGGTTTTTGGTGAGCCAACTTACAAGTTTAGGCAGTAGGATAAGTTTGTTCTTATCAGGATGCCATATAAACCAAACAGAAATTCATTGGTTAGACTGAAATCAAACCAAAAGTGTTAAAAACCCAATGGTTTCTGAAAGTATTATTTACCTTATCGTCGAGCATGATATTTATGGCATCTTCAAGCTTATGAAGTGAGAATTCGTCCACTGGGATTGGTGCAGGACCTACTCCTCTAGCGTGCACTCATTCTCCCCAAAAAGGTCGGTCTCCAAAGAAAGGCACAATCGTAGTTGGGCACTGTGTTTAAGAAAAAAAGCAAAACACTTTCATATTAGCTACTTTAAGTCCCATCTCAAGAAGCAAAGTTTAGCTTACACTCAAATTATACTTACCGAGGCTTTAAGATCTGCAGCCATTGTTCCAGCACCACCATGGTGAACTTGAAAGCAGAAGAGCAACTCAAATTATCCTGTTAAAAATCGACTCAGAAACTACTAATCCCAGATAAGCAAAATGTGTGACTGAGTCTATAATAAAATGCAATGAGAACACACAATCACAAACATCATAAAAGGAACTAGAAGTTTCCAGAATCAAATAAAGCAACAAGATGTTTAAGGACTACACTAAGAGAACTTTCAGATTATTATAGACATACCACAGCCATGCATCTCGGGAATAACCAATCATGTGGGAACATTATCCAACAAGTAAACGAAGTCCTTGGGTTCTTTCACTGTATGAAAACCACATCAAGCATATATTATAATAAACAGGCAAGCATTCAATAATGGAAAAGTAATACGGATTGAAGAAATGGTACACTTCCTGTTTCCAAGGCCATCCCAGCCTTTATTAATGATTCCTCTTTGTTTGGTTCTTTGAATTGCTTCCACTATGATTTTTGTCATTTTCTCTGGTTCTTCGACAGGCTTTATGATGTAGCGACATCTCCTCTTTTACTTGTTGCACAAGTCACTTAGTTTTTATTGTTATTTTTCCTTATTCAGTATTTTCTTTTTCTATTTTTGATTTCCTATTTCATTGGGACTTTGGTTATTGTTTAGGTCGGCTAATACTTTACCTATTTAAGGCTTTGTAATCCTTCATTAGAGGGGACACTTTTTGATTGATAAAGAAGAGACTTTTCTTCCACTTGAAGCCTTTGAATTCTCTCTGTTTATTAACAAAGAATTCCGAGCACAAAGCAGAGTTTCTAGATCCATTGATCCTTGAAACCTTGTTTTGTTCGTAACCCGCTGCAACAGTTGGTATCAGAGCCAAAGATCCTCGTCATGCCGCCGAAAAAGAGCTTTCAAGCGACACTGGAAGATCACAACGAAGCGTTTCGAGCAATAATGACCGAATTTCAACAGAATTTCAGCAACACGATGCGTACTACCATGGAAACTGCTGTTCGAAATCTCGTTCAAGCTCAACGTGACGCCGCTCCTGTGCTACCGCGTCGAGAAGAAGCAATTTTCGCAAACAACGAAGAGGAAGAGGATGAAGACGACGTTTTCATTAATCAATTTGCGCCTGAGGATGCACCCAACCGACGTGGTGGTCTCCACCACCGTGAAATCATCGCGCCACCACGAGTTGATAATCGGAGATGGGAGTTGGGTTTCAAACTCGATTTACCTGAATTTTCGGGGGGGCTACAACCTGAAGACTTTCTCGATTGGATTAACACCACGAGGAGTTGCTGGAATTTAAAGAAGTTCCGGATCAGATGCGTGTATCTCTTGTGGCTACACGTTTTAGAGGACGAAGCTTCGTCATGGTGGCGGCAATTAAAGGATTCCCGAGTTAGAGCTGGTAAGGCAAAAATAGCTTCTTGGGAAAAACTGAAGAAATTAATGAGGAAAGCTTTTCTGCCGTACAATTACACGCGTACCTTGTATACAAAGCTGCAGAATCTACGACAAGGACTTAAGTCGGTGGATGATTACGCTGCAGACTTTTTTCTCTGATGGCGCGGACCGTTTTAACGGAGACGAAGAACGAGAGGGTATCACGTTTCATTGGTGGATTGAAGCCTCAAATTCAAAGTACTTTACTTCAGTTTGATCCTCTTTCAGTGTCCGAAGCTCACCAACGTGCACTCTTAATTGAACAACACTTGCGTAGTCACACAAGTTCATGGAACTCGCAGCGCACGCGCATCTCCTCGCCAGCTGAAGCAGGACTTATCAAGTCATTGGAGACTTCAAAAATTTCGGACACTCCGGCGGGAACTCCTTCCATGGGACAACAAAGAACTGCAACTTTCAAGTGTTTTAAGTGTGGAGAAACAGGACATCGCCAAGCTGCATGCCCTAATCTTCAACGTCGCGGGTTGTTGATACAGGATGAACCTGCGTTTGATGACTATGAGGATGAGGAGGATGACGTTACTGGTGCAGATGAACATGTGGTTGGGGATTCAGGTCCTTTACTGATGTTACGTCGGAACTATCTCATTCCCAGGGGTAGCGATGAATCATGGCTGTGGACTAATATTTTTCAGTCGACTTGTACGATAAAGGGCAAAGTTTGTCGCTTGGTTATTGATTCGGGGAGCTGTACGAACGCGGTCTCAGCAGACGCAGTTACAAAGCTTGCCTTATGTACAGAACCTCATCCGTCGCCATACACCGTTGCTTGGCTAACTTCGAAAACGGACTTGCGCATATCAAAGCGTTGTCGGGTTCCGTTTTCTATAGGTCAGCATTACAAAGATTTGATTGTTTGCGATGTCGTGCCTATGGATGCTTGTCACCTCCTTTTAGGGCGTCCTTGGGAGTATGATAGACGATCTATGCATGATGGGTTCGCCAACACGTATAGCTTTACATATGAAGGACGGCGTATCACTTTGTTACCCTCCCAAATAGCTTCTGAGCCACTAGTCACAAGTAACAAAATTGACTCTTCTTCAACTCCAACAACTACTCGCAAGACGGCATTGTTAGTAACCAAGTCCGAAATTCTTGACGAAATTCAGGAGATGGATATCGCTTATCTTCTGTTTCTTACCCCACAGATTTCGTCATTAATCCCGGATATTCCAACAACTGTTACCGCCTTGTTAACCGAATTTAGTGATGTCTTTCCTTCGGCGTTGCCAGATGGTTTACCACCTTTGCGCGATATACAACATTGCATCGACTTAGTTCCAGATTCAGTATTGCCTAACAGACCTCACTACCGTATGAGTCCACGAGAACATGATGAATTGCGGAAACAGGTTGAAGAACTCCTTGCTAAGGGTTATTTGCGTGAAAGTTTAAGCCCCTGTGCTGTTCCGGCATTACTTATTCCCAAGAAAGACGGCTCTTGGAGAATGTGTGTCGACAGCAGAGCGATTAACAAGATAACGATTCGCTATAGATTTCCCATTCCCCGTCTTGATGATCTTTTAGACCAAATTGGCACAACCACTATTTTTACAAAGCTGGATCTTCGTAGTGGCTACCATCAAATTCGCATTCGTCCCGATGATGAGTGGAAAACGGCTTTCAAGACACGGGAAGGTTTGTTTGAGTGGTTGGTCATGCCTTTTGGGTTATCCAACGCACCAAGTACATTTATGCGTGTGATGAATGAAGCTCTACGACCTTTTATTGGGCGCTGTGTTGTGGTATATTTTGACGATATCCTAATCTTTAGCAGTTCATTGGACGATCATTTGACACATCTCCGAGATGTGTTTTTAGTATTACGAAGGGAGAAGTTGTTTGCAGCTACAAAGAAATGTGTTTTTGGTGTGGATCAGGTGTTATTCTTGGGTTATGTAATTTCTTCGCGTGGCTTAGAGGTCGATCCTGCAAAGGTCTCAGCCATACAATCTTGGCCAACTCAACACAGTGTCACGGAGGTACGAAGCTTTCATGGGTTAGCCTCATTTTATAGGCGATTTGTGCATCACTTTAGCAGTATTATGGCACCGATTACAGATTGTATGAAAGCTGTGTCCTTTTCATGGACTCCAGAAGCTGAACATGCCTTTCAGATCATAAAAACAAAGCTCACTGCAGCCCCAGTTCTTATTCTTCCTAATTTTAACATGGCATTTGAGTTACATTGTGATGCCTCTAAAACCGGGATTAGAGCAGTATTAAGCCAAACAGGTCGTCCTGTTGCCTTTTTCAGTGAAAAGATTGCAGGCTCTCGTGCGCGTTATAGCACTTATGATGTGGAACTGTACGCCGTTGTTCAAGCGGTGAAGCATTGGCGACATTATCTCTTTCATCGTGAGTTTGTTCTCTACACGGATCATGATGCTCTTAAGCATATGGGTTCCCAAGATAAGGTATCCGCACGCCATGCCTCGTGGTTTGCTTATTTACAACAATTTAGTTTTGTTATCAGGCATACCGCGGGCACTCTCAATAAAGTTGCAGATGCGTTAAGTCGAAGACATTCTTTGCTAACAACTTTACATGTTACGGTTCCGGGCTTTGATGTATTTCCGAATCTCTATCCACTTGACCCCTTCTTCGGGAAAATTTGGCGTGATGCAGAGCTTGGTGTGGGTACTACGTATTTGATCTTTGATGGGTTTTTATTCCGTGGTGCTCAGTTGTGTATTCCCGAGTGTAGTTTACGACTGCAGTTGATTCGCCTACGGTTGCCTCCGCACATGAACACTGCTGATGTCTTTAATGTGAAGCATTTGGTTCCTTATGTTGCCGACGATGATGCTGACAATTCGCGGTCGAATTTTCTTCTCACCCCGGGAGACCTGATGTAGCGACATCTCCTCTTTTACTTGTTGCACAAGTCACTTAGTTTTTATTGTTATTTTTCCTTATTCAGTATTTCCTTTTCCTATTTTTGATTTCCTATTTCATTGGGACTTTGGTTATTGTTTAGGTCGGCTAATACTTTACCTATTTAAGGCTTTGTAATCCTTCATTAGAGGGGACACTTTTTGATTGATAAAGAAGAGACTTTTCTTCCACTTGAAGCCTTTGAATTCTCTCTGTTTATTAACAAAGAATTCCGAGCACAAAGCAGAGTTTCTAGATCCATTGATCCTTGAAACCTTGTTTTGTTCGTAACCCGCTGCAACACTTTACCACATTTAAACAGAACGACAGATGCATTATTTTCAATTCCTCATAAGATAGTTAATTACAAGTCATATATATATTTTCATTTCTAAAGCAGACTTCAAATCTGCAAAAACAAGCCATAGTTAGCCTAGAGAAGAAGAATAATTCGCCAAAAAAGGACAAAAAAACTGAGACAGAAAACGACGATAGTTTTTTTTTTTTTGGTGGCGATGAAATGAGCCAAATTAGGTTAAATATGCTATTTATATGCCCAGTAAAATCTTGGTTTACTATAAAACCGGCACAGTAACTTTTAAACTAAAGCATACGTTAAATTAAATATGCTTGAGGCAAGAGTGGGAGAGTATGGTTGAGGCGGGAACAGAGATGTTCAAGTTTGTGAGAAAATTGAAAGGTATGAAGAATGTCTTCAAGAACTTTAACAGAGAACATTACTCTGGAATTGAGAAGAGAGTCATATTGGCCGAGGAACAGCTGAAGTTTTGTCAGGATAAGCTGTTGCAAAACGTATCTCCAGAGTTGGTTGAAGAAGAGAAGAAGCTATATGAAAAGTGGTTTGAGTTGGCTGATGCTGAGGAGAGGTTTTTGGCACAAAAAGCTAGAGTGAATTGGCTTAAACATGGAGATATAAACTCTGTTTACTTCCATAAGGTCATTGAAGGAAGAAGAGATTTAAATCAAATACATTATCTGATAGATGGAGATGGGCAGCGAATAGAGGATTCAGAGGGGATTAAACAAGAGTGTGTTGGTTTCTTCAAGGATTTACTTGGGAATCAGACTATGTTTTTCTCAAAGGAAAAAAAATTGGTCACTGAAGGGTTAACACAGTTTAGATGTTCAGAAACTGATAAGGTGAATCTGATAAAGCCTTTCACTAGTGAAGAGATCAAGAATGAGTTTTTCAGCCTTCCAAACTCTAAGTCTCCTGGGCCCGATGGTTATCCAGCAGAATTCTATAAGGATTCCTGGAGCATAGTGGGGAAAGAGGCAAACTCTAATTCCAAAGCGACCGGGAGCGGACAGTGTTGGAGACTTTAGACCAATATCACTTGGCAGTGGGCTTTATAAAGTGATCTCTAGGCTGCTTGCAAAAAGGTTACAGAGCATGCTTCCCCAAATGGTTTCAAATAATCAATCTGCCTTCATTAAAGGTAGATTATTGGTGGAAAATGTTCTATTGGCTACTGAACTGGTGCAGGGGTTTAACAGGAAGCATAGTGTCAAGAAAGGGGCTGTTCGGATTGACCTCAAGAAAGCATTTGATTCAGTTCACTGGACTTTCATTCTCACGGTTCTAAAGGCCATGAATTTTCCAGACATATTTGTAAACTGGATCAAGGAATGTCTCACCACCGCTTCTTATTCTGTCAAGGTTAATGGAGAGTTATGTGGTCACTTTAAGGGAGAGAAAGGGTTAAGACAGGGTGATGCTTTGTCTCCAGCGTTGTTTGTGATTATAATGGAAGTGTTTGGAACACTAATAAAAAAAAAAAAGTTTGAATCAGGAGAGGTTCGAGCGCATCCACAGGCTATTAATCCCCTTGTGACACATTTATCGTTTTCTGACGAAATCATTATCTTTTTTGATGGATCTCACAAATCCCTAAAAGGTATCTTGGGAGTGCTAGAAGTATTCAAGGATATCTCAGGGCTTCAAATGAATGTGAACAAATTTGCTTTGTATGTTGTTGGTACATCAAGCAGAGAACAATCTGAGATTGATGTTCATGGCTTTAAACAAGGACAGTTTCCATTTTGGTACCTTGGTCTTCCATTGATGAACAGGAAACTGAGAATAGTCGAGTTTATGCCTTTGATTGATGCCATTCAGAAAAGATTTTCTAGCTGGCAGGTGAGGTTTTTGAGTTTTGCGGGAAGGCTTCAGCTTTTAAATTATGTGATCTATAGCACTATAAATTTCTGGAGCACAGCTTTCTGTCTTCCAAAGGGTTGTATTAAAAAAGTGGAGCAGTTATGTAAGAGATTTCTATGGTCTGGACAAACTGATGAGAAGTGTGGTAATAAAGTTGCATGGTCAAAGGTTTGTTCTTCTAAGGAGGAGGGGGTCTTGGTCTGAGGAATTTACAAACCTAGAATAAAACGCTCCTGTTAAAGTTGATTTGGAGAATTCATGCTTCCAAAAACTCTATGTAGGTAGCTTGGATCAGAAATCACTACCTGAAGAATCAATGGTTTTGGACTGCAGAGGCTAAGCAAAACGCTTCATGGATTTGGAAATTGTTACTTAATCTGAGGCCTTTTGTTAGAAAACTCCTCAGAAGCAGGGTGGAGAACGGAAAACACACGAGCTTCTGGTACGATAGATGGATCAAAGATGCTGTTCTGATTGAGGTTGGTGGGATGGGTAGTGTTCAACGAACATGAATACCTATTCTTGTCCCTGTTGCTGAAGCTGCTCGGTTGGGAGCTTAGTCTAGACCTCACGGAAATGTCAGAAACAAAAAAAATCTGGGAGCCGGTTAAAAGCACTCCACCTCCAGTTGTCAGCAGTGGTGATGATATCTGGTCCTGGTCGTTGGAAGATAAGGGTATCAAGGACTTCTCCACCTCTTACACTTGGGCAGCGATTCAGGTGGAGACACAAATTCAACCGTGGTACCATGCTGTTTGGTTCAAATTAAGGTAATACATTTAAGATCTCTTTTCTGTTTTGGGTTGCAATGCTTGATAGGCTGCCAGTGATGGAGAATTTGTACAATTGGGGTATAGTGGATTCGCCGTTGTGCTGCTTGTGTAGTCAGGAGGTAGAAACTAGGAATCATGTATTGCTGCATTGTGAGTTTTCTGAACAGATTTGGCATATCGTTATGAGGCGATGGGGAGGTCAAGAATGCATCTTCCACAACTGGGAAGCGCTCACAGCTTGGTTATTATCAGCATCACCTCATGTATCTCTTACGCTTAAGAGAATGGTTACACAAACCACAATTTACACTCTTTGGAGAGAAAGAAACTCCAGATTGCATAACATCGCTCCCGGTTTCGGTAGTTTTCAAACAAATTGATCGCAATATCCGGGACACAATCCTAGCAAGTAGAAACAGACGAGCTTTTTCCGGACTATTTCAAAAATGGTTCCGGTGGGAGTGAGTAACCAAGACTGAATTCATAATCCAGCATTCTATTTCCTTTGGCTTTTTATTTTTATTTTTGACCTAAACAAATCCTTCTAAACATTGCAAAATGTAACATTCCTATTCCTATTTTATTAATAGATTTACAATTTTAAAAAAAAATATATATATATATGCTTTGTTAATTTATTATTCGAGCAGACGTATATTAAATATGTATACTAAATTAAATATGATTTTATTTGGAAATCCTTAAGGAGACGTACATTACTCAATACACCACCTCTTTTCTGAAGTTTTATTAGTTACCTAAATAGCTTTATCATTAAATTGGAGATGATGTTAATGAGTTCTCTTTATATATAAGCTGAATACTCTTTACTGTAAGCAGTTAATTTTCATGGAAAAGTTCTTGTTAAGATTTTATATCGGAAATTAAAAGAGATCAGCACGATATTATATCCTCCGAATTCTCTATCTTTATTCCCACATAATGGCTGTGTACCTTATGTTGCAGTCTTGCAAACAAATATGGACAAGAAGAAACAGTAGTACGTTTTAATTATCTTATTATAACAAACCAACAACATAAACATGTCTGGTACATGTATAAGACCATTTATAGAGTGACACTTATTTTATAGAAAAACACACACTTAAAGCACTAAAAGTTTTTGGTAGATTAACATGGGAAGTAGCAGATACATTTGTGAGCTGGAAAGACATAGTTGCAAGATCCATGTTGTGCTTTTTCAAGATTAATGCACTGATTCTTGCACGCGTTATTGTTTCCACAGACTCCGGACCATGTCCCACTTGGCCTCTCGCACAACTTCGCTTCTACCATTGTCGGTGCTTCTGCATATGGATGGATATGTATCTCAAAGTTAGTTATCACAATAAATGAAAGAAAAATTTAAAACTCATTTTGCCATGCGTATGATAAGATCATTACTCACCGAGAGCAGCAAAGAAAACAAGAGCAGCGAAAAAAAGGGTGACGATGGTAGCAGACTTAGCCATGACTATTGTTTGCTTAACTGTTTTCAATGTAAATATGTTTTAGTTTGAAGAAATAAGCTTGAGATGAACCTCTATTTATAGTGAAAAATGATGGGGAGGTCGATTTTCATTACGTGTACATCGAACAATTAAATTTTTCACCCCACAGACTTAAAACACACACCGTAGTAGAAAATATTAACAACGCAAGTACCTAATGATTCAAGATCTTGACCAATTCATAAACTTCGGCTTATTTTATTTGGTCAAAAGGTTAAATATCTTCAGCAAATTCTAGTACGTACGTACGTTACACAAAGTTAAAATCTTCAGTAAATTCATGACCACATCGCATTTAATTTTAAACCATGACGTTGGGTATTCTCTCTAGACTTTTCTTCTCCATTCATTGAAACTAGGCCTCAAGGAACGTGACTAGCTGGCAAGTTGATAAAATAGGTTGTTTCTTCACTTTCTTTGTTATTGATCTCATAATCAGCAAACTAATTTGCTAGAGGGTGTGGAACTAATCGAAAGAGAAATCGTTTTCGACTTCATAGTTGTCATCCGCAAACTTTGACAGAGAACCTGTCTCCTCTTTAAACATTTTCTGTCGACAGCCACGTGCCAACAGCTTGCTTTCTTACCCTACTAAGAGTGCTCCATCAGTCCAGCAAACTCAGAAGAAGACCACTCACCGTTAATTTGTTAGATTATTAGGAATCGAAAGGCAAGTTTTTTGTGATAGATAAAAAATTACCAAATTAGATAGCATATAAATTAATGTTGTTAGATTACCAATATGTTTTTATATTTTTTTTAGGAAGAGTGTGGTTTTTTTTTTGTCAATCTAACTTGTTCATTAAATTTAAAAGTTAACAGATGTTCTTATCAAGGAGGAAGTCTTTAAGCGAGTCCTTTGCTACAACATTCGCGGATGAATTAAAGGTTCTCGAAATAAACAAGAAAGAAATAGACTCAAAAGATAGGGAGAGATCGAAGATGTCACAAAGAATTCCATGGATCTCTCGGTGGTTCAAATGGGCGTTGATAACATTAATGCACGTCAGTGCACGTGAGGGTAGCCTAGGGTTAGAGCTCGGTGCATTGTTTCAAGGATACCAAGGCATTCTCCGATTAGAGGTGCGGAAACGAACTCCACGATCTTGGAAAACGGATGGGTCCGATTGGTGAGAGTCGGAGACCACCAAACCCACACCGGTGACTTGATGAGAGGAGTTCTAAGCCGCATCCACATAAATCGAAGTAGTATTTTGGAAGGTGAGAAAGGCTTCACACATGGTCTAGGATGTCCAAATCCGGAATTAACCATCGATTTTGACTCTTGTACCGATTGCCATTAGGGAGAGTGTGGTTTATAACTTCAATTTAAGGGTTAATCGCAAAATTAAACCTCTAAATTGCCTACTTGTGGTTTATAACTTTTTGTCTCTTTTATATCTAAGGCATTATCGTATTACCTTTTTAAAGTCTATTTTGGATTAAAATTACAAAGCATACTTAATGATCTGTTGTTTTACGATTTTTTAATAATAAAACAGATTTAATTTATGTCTGTTTTGTAAATGTTTTAGGTTATTTTTCGCAATTTCACCAAATAAAAAATATTGAAGTAAACATCATTTAAGTAGACTAAATAGTAGACATCACTATTTGGTTTTCAATGTATGTATGTGTTAGTCTTCTATTTGTCCATCGTATATTCACGTAGTAACCCCACAAATTAAACACACAGGACACAGCGTCTTCTAGTAGCTAAGATTTAAAGATAAGATCTTGACTTATTCATAGTTGATGGCTGGTTTCTCCACCACATACTTTTCTCTGTTAATATCTAAGTGGCTGTTGTGGCTTTGAGCCAAGCGTCACATCGTTCACATAGGCGGCTAGTTAATTTGACTCGGTCAAGTAGTTTAAACTACTCAATGTTTGGAAGGAAGTTCGTGAAAAATGGACCATGATGCACATCTGGCGACACTGATGTGGACCATTTGTAAAGCTCGTTCCATTGTCCATAACATAATTGACGCTTCCATTTGAGATTTAAATCTCCCATTTTTTTAATTTTATTCGAAACTTTTATATGTTTTTGCTTCATTCTCAACATCCCCTTTCCTTTGTTTTTTTTTTCTTCTAATATTATTACTACCAGGCAGGCAGGCACAGCAAAAAAAAAGAAAAAAAAAAAAGTGATTTCTGGAATAAAATCTTTCAATTATGAAAGTCTGGTGACCAAAAATAAACTATATAAAAAGTCCGAACCCTTCTAAAAACGTCCTGAACCCCTTCTACAAAAAAATCATTACTATTCGTGTATACATAATTGTGTTACAGAAATTTTTTAACCGACGTTGTATGTTCAAAAGAGTTAAATTAAAAGGGTTAAAGAAGATGGTATGACTTGGATTTTTTTTTTTAATGGATATGAACGTTCTTAGTTCTTAATTACGAGGTTCGTTGCATGAGTATATAGAGCTAAAAGAGGGAATTATTGTTTCTTGATTGGTCATTTTCTTGATTCGCAAGGAAAAAACATGAGTATTAACAACAATTCTTACGGAGAAGTTCCTCATCCCAGTATAGGAATGGAGAAGGACAAAACATCTAAAACTCATGTTCATACTTATGTTTATTGCTCATAAGAATGAAGAAGTTCTCAGTCCTTATGCGCAATAATGGTCGTGTTGCAGACAAACCCATATGGACAAGAAGAACCAGAAGTACATATATAGTACATAAAAGTTTATATTATTATAAGAAACCCAACATGAACATATATGTTACACTAATACACTTTAATTTAGGACTGGGCTAATTTTGTGTATGATACACATACAATTAAGCACCAAAGAGTTTTGGTATATTAACATGGGAAGAAACAGAGACACTTGTTAATTGGGAAGGCAGCGTTGCAAGCTCCATATCTTGCTCCCTCAACTAAAATGCATTTATCCTTGCACGCTTTGTTGTTTAAACAATTTCCTGACCATGTCCCACTTGGCTTCTGGCACAGCTTCTGCGCTTCCACCATTTTTTGTTCTTCTGCATACATAACTCAAGATTAGTTATTAACTTATTAGTATTAAGTGTTGTCAAATAAATTCTAATTTGCCATTTTGCCCTGCATATGATAAGATCCTTACTCACCAAGAACAGCAAAGAGGAAAAAAGCAGCGAGTAGAAAGGTGATGATGAAAGCAAACTTAACCATGATGACTATTACAACTTTGTTTCACTGTATATATGTGTAGCCTGAGGAAGGAAGCCTAAGATCAAACTAAATTTGTAATGAAATGGTGGGGAGTTGGTATTTTACTTGTCAACGCACAATCAATGTGTTAAACCCACAAATTAAACACAATACGCGTCTTCTAGTAGACTATATAATTAACACACAAGTAGATAATAATAGAAAGGTAAGATGCTGAACAGTCGATGGCTGGTTTTTCAACCACATATTAGGCTGCCTCTCTCTATCAAATGTAACCTAAGCAACTGGTTAATTTGACTTGGTCAAGAGTCTCACGTTGATTAAATGGTTCATAGTTTCGAATCAGAATTTGAAAGGAACATGTGGACATGAAAATGAATGAACCATGATGCATCTGGATGCAGGCCATGCTCCATTGTCCATTATATTCTTGAAGTTTCCATTTGAGTTTTAAATCTTATATTTGCTTGAGTCACAAGAAAATAACCTCGATACTATAATGATGTCACCAGTCTATAATCTTCATCACAAGAAAATAACCTCGATACTATAATGATGTCACCAGTCTATAATCACCAGTCTATGTGGATAGCCGTCATGCTGAAGGCCCAAGGCCAATGACGATGCTTCCGAACTGCTTTAGTATAGAGCCAAGAGTGCCAGTACTTGAAATAGATGCAAGAATGCCAGTATAGTGAATTGTGAATTCAGACAATAAAGTTTATAAGAGTGTCTTGAAACGAGATACCTAAACTCATTTATCGCGTATGCTTCTAATTCTTTCTCTCTTCATCCTCTGTTTATTACTCTGTTTTCATTTACGGCTCAATCAAACAAACCATACGCTAGAGCAAGAGACGAGTGTGGTGGGTTCGTGTTAATTCGCCATAGATTTTTATAATTCAAGCAGATCTTTTAAGTATAACAATTCATATTAAACTCAACAGATTCATTGTTATTACAAAATATTTATTTGAATTTGTAACTATAAACGTAATTATGGAGATAATCTCTCCCAATATAAAATCTAATATTTTAATAATTTTAGTTCAATATGGGTTGAATCAAATATGCAATATAATAAAAGAAAGTTTAATATAAATATTGAAATTTTGTATTTTCATCCGACATACAAAAACAATCGCTAATTTTCTATAAACTTTTAATAATAAATAATTATATCAATATTAATTCCATTCCTTTCCTCTCAATATTAGTTAGTCTTTCCGAGTCCTCTGTTTGTTCGCCATTATGACACTTGCATCATGAAAAAATAATGGAAATTAATAGTTGTACGCTGTGTGATAATTTTAAATTAAAAGTATATTCGATGTCAAAGATTCTTTTAAAGAATTATGTACTCGCATCTATATGCATATATAAAACAAAAATAAGTTTTTTTTTTTTTAATCTTTGTGCTTTTCCAATTTTCTAGTTGTACTTGAGAAAAAGAAAACAACAGCTCTGACACATACTATATAAAGGTATAGACCATCTC
Source organism: Boechera divaricarpa (assembly GCA_026770425.1). Taxonomy (NCBI): domain Eukaryota; kingdom Viridiplantae; phylum Streptophyta; class Magnoliopsida; order Brassicales; family Brassicaceae; genus Boechera; species Boechera divaricarpa. The sequence goes on along the minus strand of CM049182.1, from coordinate 26,346,051 downwards.
CAGTAGGAAGGCAAATTTCTCGTCTTCTATTCCCTCCACATCACTTTATTCTCTTTCCACATCATTTCAATTTTTTAATTCACACCCAACTCCACAATAGGAAGGCAAATCATTTTTTCTTTCCTCCAACTCATTTTCTCTTTCTTCCACATCACTCCATCATATATAATTCATTTTATATTTATTTATTTTATTTTTATTATTTTATATATGTTATACATTTTATAAATACTATTACTATTAATTTATTTATAATCACAAAAAATAATTTTTATAATGTAAAAAATAATAACTAATATATAATTTGTTTTTTTAATTAGAGTTGATTAATATATAAAAATATATTATTTTAGTGATTCAAATAAAATACTCATTTTCTAAATAAATAAACAACACTCGTTATTATTAATAAAGACAAACCAAACATACATAATTCATTAAAATCTTACAACAAAACAAACACCAACCATTAATAAACTTAGAAATAAATTTTGATATTTCTAATTGAGGGTTGCTCCGAATCTTTGCCAAATATGCTCGACGAGATCCTTCTTCAATTGAATATGTTGATCCCTATCACGTAAATTGGCTCTAACATGAATATCTGATTCTGACCGGTCTTGCACATGGACTTCAAATTGTGGTAATATTTGGGTGTTGACGTTGATCGAAGAGCTTGATGCAGAATTGTTTGAAGGTTCGAAGTCGATATTTTCCCAGTTTCGCGAATATGTATCACGTTCATCATCTACTATCATGTTATGTAAAATAATGCAGGTAGTGAACTGAGCCTTTGTGTCCACTAGTGAACTGTCCATGCCAAGCCTTGGGACAATTCTTCCACTTCCAGTGCATGCAATCAATACTACCAATCATTCCGGAGAAACCACGATCCTGACAAACTTGGAGTAACCTCTCCAAATCTGTCACATTTGGTCTTCGTAAATATTCATCTTGAAACAAGGTAATTATCCTTTCACAAAATTTTTTAGTACACTCGAGCGCCGTGCTTTCTCCAATCTTCACATACTCGTCACAAGCATCAGCTGGGCAGCCATATGCGAGCATGCGGAGGGCAGATGTGCACTTCTGGACAGGGGAAAGACCAGGCTTCCCAGAATTATTTCGTCTTTGAGTGAAGTAGACGTCGTAATTTGATAAAGATTCTACAATTCGTAGAAACAATGGTTTTTTCATTCGATATCTTCTTCGGAACTGCATGTCGGTGTAAGTGCATGACTCGTCAAAGTAGTCGGCCATGAGCCTTTGATGGGCAGCTACATGATCTCTATAGATAATTTTTTTGGAATGGGATCTTTCGTTTCTTCTTTGCAGTTCCTCAAGAAGTTCTTGTTGCCTTTGGATCAGAGATTCTTCCAACTTCCATTGTTGTTCGAACTCTTCGAAGTTAAACAAATTTGGTGGTACATCCATTGAATGATAAGAAGAATAAAGTATGAATGTTTGGAATGAGTTATGTTGATATGATGTGAACTACCATTTTTATAATAAATGAGCTCTGGACTCCAACCGTTTTACTTAACTAAATTGAATATGTAGATAAGTCTTGGGGGTATGATGAATTATTATCCTCGTGGGTCTCATCAATTATTCAATATTTGAATTAATCTTTTGCAGTGAGTAGTCATATTTTGTCGGAAGTAGTGGGTCTGATCAGTTATTCAATATTTGAATTAATATTTGCAGTGAGTAGTCATATCTTGTCGAAAGTAGTGAATATGATCAATTATTCAAAATTTGCATTGAGTAGAGTCACAAATTATTTTAACAAACACACAATTATAAATTTAGAACACAACATATTAAAACTAACGGTCAAACAACGCATTTGTCAACATCATGTAGGCTTCTTGTTCTGCATCATCACGAGATTTGTTATGCAGTTGGATCCACAACTCCATGTTCTTAGAACGTGCAACTTCCTTCTGGCTAGCAGACAACTCTAAGATAGCTGAAACAGTGTTTGTCCTGTTTCGTTGAAGGTTTTCATGAATAGAGGCTAAATTGGCCAACTCTTCTTCGATGGCATGCTTTGATCTTCTGGTAGTAGATGATTTACTGGAAGAAGCTCTACCTTTCTTCTTCATTGCCTCCCTACCTTCTGGACGAACAAGGGACTGAAATGGTGATTCAACATCATCACTACCACTTTTTCGCTTAGAACCACTACTACCAGATTCATTTGATCCCAGCATATACTTGGGATGATGGTGAACCAATTTCCATTCTTCCACATAAGCAAACACACAACCTTCTTTTGCTTCATACAAACCAAGAGCATTGGTTATATAGTCATCATCGGACAAACCACTACGTTTCTCCCTGGTTGCAGTACTGTAACAACCAACAAAGGTGCAGATTTTCTTGTTTATGTCACGAAAGTGACTTTGGCATTTGGTTGCGGAGAACATTTTTCTGCTGTTGGTGGTCTCGTTCACGTACTTAGCAATTTTTCCCCAGAAAGTATCACCCTTTTGATTATTCCCCAGTTCACTATCGCATCAAGTGAAAATAACCATTTAGTAGCGCTTTGTTGTCTTCAGAACTCCAAGTAGTGTAATTTGCCCTCTTCTTTGCTGATTGTTGGGTTGGTTGAAGAATAGGAGTATCCCCGCCAGCATCTCCCAAAGAGATTTGGGTGCAAAATTGGGGGTTTCAGTCGATCCACTACTAAAACCGGTTGGCTCGTTAATGGGTTGACTGTTAGGATAAGTCATATTTGGTGAATCGTTGGTGTTTCTTGGAACTGGTGGGTAGCCATATGGCATATATGGATGATTGTACGGGTATTGCATGCCAAAAATTGGTGGCATCATATATGGCATTTGAAAATTTGGATGCATTCCCGAATTCATAAGATTTTCTGGGAATTGTGTATTTGGATTTGGTGGTTGTATTTTTGGATTTTGAGGATTTGAAAAACCGTAATTTGGTAGGAAATTGTAATTGCGAGATGGATCCATAAGGATGTTGAAAATTGAAAAAAAAACACTAAAGAGAGTGATAATGTAGGAGGAGAAATAAAAAGAGTGTTAAAACTTGAGAGTTTTTTTGGTGTCCAAATGTTATAAACATAAGCTCTATTTATAGATGTTAAAAAATAAAAACTAATTGTGTAAAAAAAATTATTGTGATCAATTATTAGATAAAAATAGCATTTAAGAAAAATGGGAAAAAGAAAAGAAAGAAAAGAAAGAAAAGAAAAAACAGCTAACGAATTATAACTTACCATGTCATTATTGTGTCAGAATTTCATGCTAGGCAAATTTTGCCTTCCTCCAATGACATGTCATTTTGCTTTTGATAATTCCCTACCTATTGGATCTAATAACACCCTATTTCCCTATGAACCAAACAATATTAAACACACGTACATATAAAGGTTTATATGAGCCAAACAAAATTAAACATCGGTCACATAAAGAATGAAACATACATATTGTGATTAAAATATATTTATTTTATGTCAAAGAATTTTTTTGGTAGATTAACATGCATGGGAAGTAAGTAGTAACACACACAGCTGTGATATGACATATGTGATATGGGATATATATATATATATAAACATAAAAATATAAAGCTTGATTGGAGGTGGAGTGTCGCTTTAAAAAAATTTTACAGTCGGATTTAAATCTCTAAATTTAATACAATCAAAATTCACATATATTTTTCAAAACAAAGCTTTTTTTTTTCTAAAAAAAGTTAAAAATTTAAAACCATAAATTATGGTATTTGGAAAATTATGAAAAATTAGTTCTTTAAACTATTTATTAAGAAAAATTAGTTTTACAGCAATTCTAAAACTACAACAAAAATATTCACAAATCAAATTTTAAAACAAAAACCTTAAATCTACGGTAACCATCAATTGGGCACATAATTGCAAGATCTTGCACTGTCTCTTGCATGCATATAGCTTCCACAAACTCGTCTCTTGCATGCATATACTTCCACAAACTCCTGACCACGTCCCAGTATTCCTCCTATACACAAATTTTGTGTTTCCACCATTTTTTTGGTGCTTCTATTCGTATTAATGTTTATTATTCAAGGTTAGTTATCAAAACAAATGAAAAGAAAACTTTAAACACATATTTCCATGCATATGATAAATGATGGTGTGTAGATGGCTGGTTTCTTATCCACCTATATATGCTTTGGAAGGCCGCCTGATCTATCCAATGCAACTTAAGCGACTTGTTTGTCTTAGCTAGTGCTACTGAAGCTAAAATCATCATTAAGTAATAGTTACAATTTACAAACTCGTAGTGATTTGTGAGAGATTTTCAACCTTTGTTGTATGAGTATAGAAATAGATAAGGAATTTAGGACTTCAAAGATACTTTGATTAATTCGGCTGTAACTCAACCCGGTGTACTATAGACCACTCCAAGGAAAAGATTTATTAAGGTCCCAAGATCCAATTGTTAGCCCAACAGGTTCAGCCCAATATCAGAATTGTCAAGAAGCCCAACATGAGCCTGCATCAAAACCTGCAACGTTCACCATCGTCAACAAACCAGCAACACAAACGACAAAAGCTTCACACGCTACTCTCTGCTGTAACGGCTCTGCAGCACAGTCAACAAATGATTGAATCGAATCTTTTCAACGCGTTCTGCTTTTTGTTCTTGTGACGTGTATAGCTGAGTCACAACATCTAGATCCTTCTTCTCCTTCTATATATTGTAGCCGAAGCCATTGTAAGCAAATACCAAACATTTTTCAATATATTTGAAGTTCTTTCACCAATATCGAATCGTGGGTTTCATCTACTAATTTAACAGAGCATAAACTTCCTAAAAAAAAGTTATAAATGACGAGTTTTTTTTCGTAGCATATATATTCTTCCGTCTTTTAACCGGACAATTCATAGTCTTATCGGAGATCAATATACAAACGTTGAATTATATATATATATATATATGTTCATTTTGAATAGTAAGAAAAATTTTCCTACTGAATGCACCAATTTTTTTTTTCCAGAGTTGATTAGCCAAATAAACCAATTTCTTATTAATAAGTTATTATGGAGACGATGTTATGTACTTCTTGGGTGAATGCTTTTTATTTTCCCAATAAGGGTCGTTTGTTGCAAACAAATATAAATGGCCAAAAACATGAAGAATAGTTCTTAGTACATAAAAGTTTATATTATTATAAGAGATCTACACATAAGTTTATTGGTAACCGCACCAAACACATGTCATCAAGTCACTCATGGAGTGGCAGAGACTTATTTTATGTAAAATACACATACGATTAAGCACAAGAAGTTTTGGGAGATTAACATGGGAAGTAACAGATACATCTGTGATATGGGAAGACATAGTTGCAAGATCCATGTCGTGCTCCCTCAAGGTTAATGCACTGATTCTTGCATGCATTATTGTTTCCACAAACTCCTGACCAAGTCCCACTATTCCTCTTGCACAAGTTCTGTGCTTTCACCATTGTTGGTGCTTCTGCATATGTATATATCTCTCAATGTTAATTATCAAAATAAATGAAAATAACATTTAAACACACACTTTTCATTCATATGATAAGATCATTACTCACCAAAAGCAGCAAAGAGAACAAGGGCAGCGAAGATAAGGCTGATGATGGAAGCAAACTTAGCCATGATGATTATCACTATTTTGTTTTCAATGTATGTATGTAAGTATGTGTTGTGTGAAGAAATAAGGTTAAGATCAACCTCTATTTATAATGAAATGATGGTGAGTTAGTCTTCTATTTGTGCATCCCACAAATTAAACACACAGCGTCTTCTAGCTAGTAGCTAATATCTGAAGATAAGATCATGACTTATTCATAGTTGATGGCTGGTTTCTCCACCACATATTTTTCTCTGTTAATATCTAAGTGGCTGCTTTGGCTTTGAGCTAATGCTACATCGTTCATCTAGGCAGCTGGTTAATCTGATTTGGTCACGACTCAAGAAAATAAGATTTTAACCAAGCCGAGTTACACAAGTATTTATGATTTGTCAGAGATTTTCACCGTTCATTAGATTAGCATAGAGCTAGAAGAGAAAATGGGATCAAGGATACTATAATTGGTCATTTGCTTGAATCACAAGAAATAACCTCAATACTATAATAAGATGTCACCTGTCTCTAATATTCTCTTCTCCAACTAGAAATTATTTATCCAATTTGATGAATCGTCTGTGCAAGTTAGGTTCTTAAGAAGTGATTTTATAACATTATTCGTTCATTTAACCGCACACCTTAAAATCCTAATCAATTTCGATTATGGTTGGTCATCTAATTTAGCTATGAGGATTTATCAGCTATCAAGATAAAATAAAAACTAAGATTGACATTTACACATCTTGTCGTTTGTCCAAAGACAATGATCGGAAGAACATGAGCAACCTAAACAAAATTAATTGTTCTTCTTATAAATCGATTTGATGATGCTGGAAATAGTTGTCTCAACTCTCGGTGAATCTATGTCCACAGTTAGGGAAAGTGTACTTTGTAGTCTGTCCTTTGTCGAATAAATACCTCGGCTTTCTTTGCCAAAACCATATGAGCAGAGCGATCAGATAAAACCAAGCGGTCAAAAATTTTGGTTATAGAACGTCCATTCTGAATCGCCCCTAAACATACAACATGGTTGGTGAGCATCATCGTTCCGAAAAGTTTGCAGAACAAGAAACCACTCTCCCGAGATTCGCAACGATTTATCAAATGCGTTGCTCTCGGCGGCGGTTGGTTTTCTAACTATCAGAAGGAGAGGATTGGCGCCGGTGGAACTGAGAGGGCAGGGACTGCGAAATTAGGTAAGTTGCCTATGGATAAACAAACCATGAATTTGGAATTCAGTAGAAAATCGAACCGGAAATAGAGAGCCTAAACATTGAAACGTAATGGGCAAAATTGAAAAGCGGAACGGGAATAGAATACCTAATTAAACCTTTGCTCGTAGTGGCCTGACAATGTAATGGGCTAAGTGAAACTCAAAAATTTAATGGTGAATTTTAGCAAAACGTCTCTTATAACTCTTAAGTTGGTAACAAAGGAATCTGACAAAATAATTAAAAGATGAGTAAATTAAATAAAATCATAGCAAAATATCTGAAAGATTATACAAGATCAAAAAAAAAATTAAGGTCAAACTCTGTTTATAATGAAATGGTGGTGAGTTACATTTTACTTGTTACCTGTTTACTTGTTAAATAAAATCATTTTTCAAACGTTATGGCATATCTGTTTATAAAGATTACTTGTTTACTTGTTAAATATGTTAGCACCCCACAAAGTAAACACATAGCCTCTTCTGGTAGACAATATTAACACGCAAGTAGCTAATTATAGATGATAAGATGGTGACCATTCATACTTGATGACTTGTTTGTCCATAAAATATCTTACCTATGGTAGGCTGCCTCTCTAATCTATATAGAACATAAAAGTTTATATTATTATAAGAAACCCAACTTGAACATGTATGTTACACTAATACGTACATTTTACTAGGACTGGGCAAATTTTGTGTATGATACACATACAATTAAGCACCAAAGAGTTTTGGTACATTAACATGGGAAGAAACAGAGACACTTGTTAATTGGGAAGGCAGCGTTACAAGCTCCATATCTTGCTCCCTCAACTAAAATGCATTTATCCTTGCACGCTTTGTTGTTTAAACAATTTCCTGACCATGTCCCACTTGGCTTCTGGCACAGCTTCTGCGCTTCCACCATTTTTTGTTCTTCTGCATACATAACTCAAGATTAGTTATTAACTTATTAGTATTAAGTGTTGTCAAATAACTCAAGATTAGTTATTAACTTATTAGTATTAAGTGTTGTCAAATAACTCAAGATTAGTTATTAACTTATTAGTATTAAGTGTTGTCAAATAAATTCTAATTTGCCATTTTGCCCTGCATATGATAAGATCCTTACTCACCAAGAACAGCAAAGAGGAAAAAAGCAGCGAGTAGAAAGGTGATGATGAAAGCAAACTTAACCATGATGACTATTACAACTTTGTTTCACTGTATATATGTGTAGCCTGAGGAAGGAAGCCTAAGATCAAACTAAATTTGTAATGAAATGGTGGGGAGTTGGTATTTTACTTGTCAACGCACAATCAATGTGTTAAACCCACAAATTAAACACAATACGCGTCTTCTAGTAGACTATATAATTAACACACAAGTAGATAATAATAGAAAGGTAAGATGCTGAACAGTCGATGGCTGGTTTTTCAACCACATATTAGGCTGCCTCTCTCTATCAAATGTAACCTAAGCAACTGGTTAATTTGACTTGGTCAAGAATCTCAAGTTGATTAGATGGTTCATAGTTTTGAATCAGAGTTTGAAAGGAACATGTGGACATGAAAAGGAGTGAACCATGAGGCATCTGGATGCAGGCCATGTGTTCCAATGTGTAAGTCCACCAAGACCAATCCAGAAGCCCCGTAAGGATCCATCTATCAGCTGCTGCGAAACTTCCTGCATCACGACAAAACTGCAAAAGCAAAGTGAAGGCAGAGACGGTTTCATGGAGAATTGTGATCCTCTCCTGCGCAATAACGGCTCCAATAATACAAGTAAAGATAAGGATCGACGTAGCTAAACTGAGTCATTAGGGTTTAGATATCCCTCTTCTTTTCCTATAAATGTATAGCTTCATCGTTAAAATTCGTTGTCATTGTGAATACAAAGTAATACACAAAGTTTCAACCTTTTTAGTCTCTGTTCTTTCATGGTATCAGAGCTCTTCTCGTCCTAACAGACATAATGGAGCATGCTCTCGATCCTTACCTTCTACTTAGCAGTGTTCATGTTTCAAGCTCTGTCAAGGTGAAACTCACCGATGGTAACTAGTTGTTGTGGAAGCCACAGCTTGAAGCTTTGTTGTCTAGTCAGAAACTTCTGGGTTTTGTCACCGGAAGAGAAGCACCACCACCAGCTGATATGCTCAAATTAATACCCTATAATGATACTAAAGCAGTTGCTACAGTAAAGTTAGGGATCGAACACGAGAACTCAAGAAAACTCACGCGGTAGATAAAAGATGCAGATTGTGCTAAGCAAACAATAATTTATGAGAAAACAAATGATTAAATTAAACTTGGGTCGATTAATATGGAAGGAAACTAGGCTCAGGAAAATTCTCAGGAAATCAATGATAAATAACAATTAATCAGTTAAAGTTCAATTCAATTAAGTGCCGTTCTTGAACTCAAACACGAAAATATAGTTAACCAACTGTCGTTGCGAAAACTAACTAAATCTAAAATCTAGAATTCCAAATCTCTTTGCAAATCCTACACATTAAACCAGCAATTAATTCAAGTTTGATATGTTCACAATTCGATTAAACCAAATCTCTTTGCAGATAATCGAATTACTCACCCTAGGTTTTATCAGATTACTCAATTGCACTGTCGTGCCTAATCGATTAATCTAAGTTCTATGTTCTAGGTGATCAGATTAGAAATAGCTTTGAGAACAACCTGTGGTGAAGAACTACTCAGGTTATGAACCCTAACAAATCAATCATCATAAATCAGAGAAATCCATATGAGAAAACCCTGAACCTAAAATGAGACTACTCAGACATGATTGATGAAAAACAAGACATAACTGAATAGATCATGAAATTAAATATAACAAAAGAATAAAAACAAGGGTTCAGGATCTTTTTCTATGATGAACAAAGTCTTGGATCCGTCTCCCTCACAAAAGCTTTCAAGTCTCAGTGGTGGTTCAAGAATCAAAGTTCAAAGTAAAGTCTGCCGTCTCCCCTCGCTAACCTAATGACTAAAAGTTTGCTTAAATAGGTCTAAAAACACGAGCTGGGTCTCTTTGTAAATAAGGGAAAGTATTGGGCTTTTTATGGTGAGAATTCTCTTCCTTGGATATCTCTCTATCTCCGCGTCAGTTACGTCGGTATCGATCGATACCGGGATGGTGTCGATCGATACTCAGGCTTCAAAACGAGTATTTTCTTCGGTTTGCTCCAAAAGGCTCCAAATGGTTCCAAAATCTCTAATTTCGTCCCAAACATGCTAAGACCTGAAAAGACTCCAGAACGATACAAAAAACACTAGAAAGACTCGATAAAACAACTTACATCATGGCTAAAAATGGGTAAAACCATGATATATCACCAGCTATAATCGCTGCTGCTCAACGTGCCGTCATGAACCAAGTTCCCAACCCAAGATTCGAAGCTTGGCAGTACTGACCAGCTCATCAAATTGTGGCTTTACAGCACACTATTAGAAGAAGTTCTTGGATGTGTAGTGGGTTTCAACTCATCCAGAGAAATCTGGAGCTACATGAGTGAAAACTACAACAGAAAGTCTATTGGGAGAGTTTTTGAGCTGAGAAGAAAGCTACAGATGATATCGAAGAAAGACAAAACCTTTGCAGAGTACTGCCCAGATTACAGAGGAATTTGTGACCAGTTAAGCTCTATTGGTGAACTAGTAGAAGACACCATGAAGATATTCATGTTTCTGATTGGCCTTGGAAGGGAATATGATCATGTTACCACAGTGATTCAAAGCTCCTTGTCTCGTCTTCCAGCTCCAACATTCAATGATGTCGTCTCTGAAGACAGTGGATATGATAGCCGCTTGCAGTCCTATGAAGATACTCATGCAGTCACTCCTCATCTAGCATTCCAAACCTACAACTCTAATGGAAATAATGCATCATATGGGTCTGGTTATAACAATCAAGGGGGACGTGGAAGAGGTTGGTCCAACAAAGGAAGATCTAATTTTTCATCTCGTGGAAGAGATTTTTCACAACAAGTCAGCTCATCAACCACTCTTAATACCTCTCCTACTCGCCCAGTTTATCAGATCTGTGGTAGAACAGGACACACAACTTTCAAATGTTACAATAGGTTTGACAACAACTACCAAAGTGGAGATCTGATTCAAGCTCTTGCTGCAATTCAATCCTCAGACCCTTCTAGACTTGAATGGATCCCAGATTCAGGAGCATCAGCTCACATAACTCCAAATATGTCAGGTTTGGAGAATGTCACGACCTTTAATGGAGCTGAGAACATTATGGTAGCTGATGAAATACTCTTCCAATCACACATGTTGGATCAACCAACTTAGCCTCTTCCCCAGGTAGTATTCCACTAAAAAACGTGTTTGTTTATCCATCTGTTACATATTCATTACTGTCTATATCTAAGTTGTGTGAGGAGTATCCATGTGGTGTTTACTTTGATGATCAAAAGGTCTTAGTATTGGAAAAGCACATTCAAGGTGCTGATAAAGGGAAGCAGATCTAAGGGAATGTATATGCTGGATAACTCAGATTTATTGGCCTTCTACTCAACAAGAAAACAAACAACATCATCACATCTCATGCATCATCGTTTGGGACATGCCAATGATCAGATTATCCAGCATCTTATCAAGTCTAAAGCTATTTCAGTCAATAAAAGTAGCAGTAGCATCTTATCAACTTGTGAACCATGTCAAATGGCTAAGAGTTCAAGATTATCTTTTTCTCCTTCAGAGTCAAGAAGCGTAGAGCCTTTTTCTATGATACATTATGATTTGTGGGGGCCTTCACCTATTGTCTCTGTTCAATGATTTAAATATTATGCAGTCTTTGTTGATGATTTCTCAAGATATTCTTGGTTATTCCCTTTAAAGCTTAAATCTGAGTTCTATGATGTCTTCAGCAAGTTTCAGAGTCAAGTTAAAAATCAATTCTCAAGAAAGATTAAAGTCTTTCAGTTAGATGGAGGAGGAGAATTTACAAGCTCAAAATTTATATCTCATCTGGCTAAGTTTGGAATCAGACATCAGATTTCTTGCCCTCACACTCCACAATAAAATGGAGTAGTGGAGAGGAAACACAAACATATAGTCGAATTGGGTCTTTCTATGGTCTTCCACAGTCGTGTTCCTCTTCAATATTGGGTTAAATTGTTCTTCACAGCGTCTCAGATCATCAATCTTCTACCCTCAACCTCACTCAAGATGGCTTCTCCTCATGAAGTCCTACTGCAGCAGAAGCCAGAATACACTCATTTGAGAACCTTTGGATGTGGTGTGTATCCTTGTCTCAGACCGTATAGGGATCACAAACTGGAACCAAGATCTTTTCTATATGTTTTCTTAGGGTATATTCTGAAGTACAAAGGCTACCGCTGCTTATACTCACCAACATGAAGAGTTTTCATTACTAGACACGCCATCTTTGATGAGGATGTCTTTCCTTTTAGAGATAAGTATCAACATATGATACCTCAGTACACATCCATTGTTCTAATATCCTGGCAATCTAGCTTCACTCCAAGAATGCAAACCCCTGCTCAGACTTATGAAGATAGTCAACCGGTGTTTATCAGACCAACTCATACATCTGTGTTTTCTCTTTTAGTATCTGAGTCAACTCCATCAAAATCCATTCAAAACTCAGTTCATTATGGACATATCAGTACACCTACATCTTTTGATTCTTCTATGGAAGCAGAAATAGTGATCTTACCAGAAACTACTAAAAATGCTAATCAAGAAGTTTCCTCTGCAACAGAAACATCATTGTCTCAGCTAACCAGTCACCCAATGCAAACAAGAGGAAAAATAGAAATTCAGAAACCAAACCCGAGATATGTTATGCTCTCAAGTCTTCAAATTCCTGCAGAACCACAGAGTGTTGAAGAAGCTTTATCAAATGTAGGGTGGACGCAAGCTTGTGTGGAAGAATTATAATCACTTTACATCACTCAGACTTATGATTTGGTTCCCTCTAATCCAGAAATAAACATTCTAGGCTGCAGATGAGTGTTCGAAACAAAACTCAAGGCAGATGGTTCAGTAGATAGACTGAGAACAAGATTGGTTGCAAAGGGATTTCAACAATCTGAAAGAATATATTACCTTGACACTTATAGTCCAGTGGTCAAGACAGCTACAATCAGACTGGTTTTAAGTGTTGCAGTCACGTTACAATGAAGGATCACTAAGCTTGATGTGAAAAATCCTTTTCTCCATGGAAAACTTTCTGAACCTGTTTTTATGCAACAATTTCCAGGTTTTGTTGATTCTGACAAGCCTTCCAATGTATGCAGATTGAAAAAGGCAATACACAGATTAAAACAAGCACCACGTGCCTGGTTTGATAAGTTTAGCAACTTTATTCTGGATCTTGGCTTTATCTGCAATAAGTTTGACCGCTCTCTCTTCACCTATCATCAAAATGGGAATTCAATATTTCTGCTTCTGTATGTAGACGATATTATACTGATTGGGAGTAATCCTGAGATCTTTGACTCACTCATTGAGGAGCTTAGCAGACAATTTATGATGAAACATCTTGGTTGTCTCCATTATTTTCTTCGAATACACGCTGAATTTACTCAACATGGTCTACTTCTGCATCAGACTAAATATGCAGAGGAAATTTTGCAACTGGCTGCAATGAGCTCCTGTAACTCAATGCTTACTCCACTTCCAATTCAACAACCTCCAACAGCATATGGTTCAAAATGATTCTCAGATCCTACATACTTCAGAAGGTTAGCAGGGAAGCTTCAATATCTAACATTGACCAGACCAGACATTCAGTATGCAGTCAATTTGGTCTGTCAACACATGCACTCTCCCACCAATTCTGACTTTGCAATGCTGAAAAGGGTACTCAGATATAACAAAGGGACATCCAGTTATGGTTTAAAGCTGATCAAGACTAGTTCTCTCAACTTACAAGCTTTCAGTGACTCAGATTGGACTGGCTGCAAAGAAACGAGAAGGTCTACAACTGGATTTTGTACCTACCTGGGTTCTAATTTGATTTCTTGGTGTGCAAAACGTCAACCTACTGTGTCAAGATCATCCACAGAAGCAGAATATAAAGCCATGACATCTACTGCAGCTGAGTTGAATTGGATATCCTTCATTTTTCGAGACCTGCAAATAAGACAAGTGAAGCCAGCACTTTTACATTGTGACAACTTGTCATCAGTCTATCTCACCACCAATCCAGCTCTTCACAACCGGACAAAGCACATGGAAATAGACTACCATTACGTAAGAGAACAAGTTGCTCTTGGTCTTATTCAAACTCAGCATATTCCAGCCTCAGGACAATTTGCAGATATAATGACCAAATAGTTACCAAGAAGATGGTTTCAGATATTGCATGACAAACTCGGAGTTATGTCTTCACCTACCTCGAGTTTGAAAGGGAATATAAGTCCACCAAGACCAATCCAGAAGCTCAGTAGTGATCCATCTACCAGCTGCTGTGAAGCTTCTTGCATCACGATAAAACTGCAAAAACAAAGTGAAGGCAGAGACGGTTTTATGGAGAATTGTGATCCTCCCCTGCGCAATAACGGCTCTAACAGTACAAGTGAAGATAAGGATCGACGTGGCTAAGCTGAGTCATTAGGGTTTAGCTATCCCTCTTCTTTTCCTATAAATGTATAGCTTCATCGTTAAGATTCGTTGTCATTGTGAATACAAAGTAATACACAAAGCTTTAACCTTTTTAGTCTCTGTTCTTTCACAATGTCCATTATATTCTTGAAGTTTCCATTTGAGATTTAAATCTTATATTTTCTTGAGTCACAAGAAAATAACCTCGATTCGATACTATAATGATGTCACCAGTCTATAATCTTCATCTCTCCAACTAAGTTGATGTGGATAGCCATCATGCTGAAGGCCCAAGGCCAATGACGATGCCTCCGAGCTGCTTTAGTATAGAGCCAAGAGTGCCGGTATTTGAAACAGATGTAAGAATGCCAGTATAGTGAATTGTGAACACATACTTATTTTGATTATGCGTTGAATGCCAAAAAAGACTTTACTAAAGCAGCTCTGACACGTACTATATAAAGGTTTATATGAACCACATAAACATCGGTCACATAATGATTGACACATACTTATTTTGATTAAAATATATTTATTTTATGTAAAAGAGTTTTTTGGTAGATTAACATGCATGGGAAGTAAGATCAAATATTGTTAGTTAAAAAAAACACATATTAGGATTTGTGTAAATCCCACTTCTGTTGGGGTTTGGGTTAGTTATTGATAAGATCAAATATTGTTAGGATAAGTCTAAATATTGTCTCATGTACTTGTATAAAACCCCAAAGAAATCGATTATCAATAGAACACAGAATTGCAACTTTATTTCAACGCATATGTGATATGGGAAGATATATAGTTGGATGTAAAAAAACTAAAAAGGAAAATATAGTTGCGAGATCCTTGTCGTGCTAATGCACTGTCTCTTGCATGCATCATAGCTTCCAGCCTGACCACGTCCCACTTTTCCTCCTATACACAAATTTTGTGTTTCCACCATTTTTGGTGCTTCTATACGTATAAATGTTTATTATTCAAGGTTTAGTTATCAAAATAAATGAAAAGAAAACTTTAAAACACATATTTCCATGCATATGATAAATGATGGTGTGTAGATGGCTGGTTTCTTTTCCAGCTATCTATGCTTTGGAAGACTGCCTGATCTTATCTAATGTAACCTAAGCGACTTGTTTGGCTTAGCTGGTGCTACAAAAGGTGAAATCATCATTAAGTCATAGTTACAAATTACAAACTCGTAGTGATTTGCGAGAGATTTTCAACCTTGGTTGTATGAGTACAGAAATAGAAGAGGAATTTAGCACTTCAAAGATACTTTGATTAATTAGTCTGTAACTCAACCGAAGTACTATAGAACACTCCAAGGAAATGATTTTTCAAGGTCCCAAGTTCCAATATCGAATCGTGGGTTTCATCTACTAATTTAACAGAGCATAAATTTCCTAAAAAAACTTATAAATGATGAGTTTTTTTCGTACATAGCGTATATATTCTTCGGTCTTTTAACCGGACAATTCATAGTCTTGTCGGAGATCATTATACAAAAGTTGAATTATATATATCAATGTTCAGAATATTTAACATTTTACCAATAGGAAAAAAGCTCTCTGGCCCATTCCCTGGGGAGCCTGAAGAACCTGTTGAAACCTCCGGACTTGGGCGGCGGTGGCCACTGTCTCCGCCGCCCGGGCCCTCTCCGTCTGCTCCGCTTTTTCTTGCTGGTTACCCTTCTGGTGTTTCGTCCTCCTCTGTCGCGTCTTATGTCTCAGGTTAGTTGTCTCTCCCCCACCTCTGTTTCTTCCGTTCTCTACTACGATGTTGAAGACTTCTCTGCGGCTGCCGCCGCTCGTCACAGTGTTCCTCCAAGCACCGACAGAATACCCTTTTCCCCTTGTCTCTCGGCGTTGGCCCGTAGAAGACTCCATTCCGATTTCGACGAGTTCGTTGTCGCTGGCCTTCCTCGATTTCAGCCTTCCCGACCTCATCTCACATGCTCTCAAGATCTGTGAAGAACAATTATTGCAGCTTTTGTCCAGATCTGTTAATTTCATCCCGACTCGTCGGATCGATAACTCAGCAGCAAAATCTCTCACGGAAGCTCTTTCCGTTGAAGAAACATGGTCGCAGCGGATCTCTGTGCATCAAATCTTTAGTTCGAGGTTTGGCTCGTAGCCTACCAAACACGTCTGCGCCCCCTCTCGGCGACCCTTAGCTCCGACGCTCCTATTACCACTTAGTGGATTTTGTGGCCGAAAGAGAACCCTCTACTTTGTGTGAATCTCTCCTTCCACCGCCCAGCCCAGCTCCAGACGTTTCTCATCAACTCAGTATTGCCGGCCGCTGGCCGGAATTTTTCTTGGAAGAAGGAGACGGCGGAAAGAAGATCTGGTAACCTAGGGGAAACCGTAGATACCAATGGGCCTTATTTGAGCTCAATTCTGTTGGGCTTAGTCCAGAACACGGGCCTCAGGCCCAGTAAACTCTTCCGTCGGACCAAACCCACTGATATATAGTACACAATTCTCTCTTCCTTATTAGACTGGTTAACCTATTTAACAAGAAAGTGTAATGTTTTAGATCACCATGTTAGATTATTTTCGATCATTTTTTGAATTTGTGTCGATATTTTGACAGTGGTGTACACCCCTTAATTCCAGTACGGATGTATTCCGTTTTACGGTTCTTGCATTATGCTTCTTGACAAGTATTTGCATCTCAAACAACCACTAAGAGAACTTTGATTGGACTTCTCAAAGTTGTATTTTTCTTATCTCCCTTCGGAAAATGTGAAACTATACTGGTCAAGCATTTGGATCATATAGTTAAAGATGTTGTTTTTGACGATTATCATCGAAGCTTTTTGCTCTCTGAAAAACTATATTTTCTTGCTTTATTGTCTGTTTTGATTACTACTGTAGCTCTAAACTTTCCATTTGAGTATTTGAAAAAGTTTATTTCCATTTGTTTTAACGAAACTTAATTTTATGAAATGAATATCTTGTTTGACAATATATATATCAGTGCTCATTCTGAATAGTAAGACAAAAATTCCTACTGAATGCACCATCACATTTTTTTTAAGAGTTGATTAGCCAAATAAAATAAGCCACTTTCTTATTAATAAGTTATTATGGAAATGACGTTATGTACTTGTAGCCTTGTAGGCTGAATGCTTTTTATTTTCCCAATAAGGGCCGTGTTGCAAACAAATATAAATGAACAAGAACAAGAAGAATAGTTCTTAGTGTTAGAAAATATCTATATTTAATATTATCTAATATCTTTTACTTCGTTACTAAATTATTTCGCTACGAAGTTATTTCGTCTCTAAGTTTTCCTTTCTATATATATGTAAGCATAGAAGAAAAAAATTAATAAGAACAGAAGTTTTATTTCTCTAAACTTTATCTCTCTAAAACTCTCTCTAGTTTATAACATAAAATTCTCTAGTTTATAACACGTTATCAGCACAAGCCGCTCCTTATCTAATCTAAGCACAAATCAATCTTTATCCGATCTAAGGTACGTTTTAAAATATCATGTCTAATCTGGCAAAGCTCGATATCGCTGCCTTTGATGTGTCTGGAAATAATTATATGACTTAGGCATTAGATGCAAAATTACATCTAAAAGCGAACGAGCTTCTGGATGCCATTGATCTGAAAAATATGGCCCCAGAAGAGAAAAAGGCAAAGGCCATGATATTTTTACGCCACCACCTCCATGATAATTTAAAAAATGAATATATCACGAAAGAAGATCCTGGAGATCTTTGGCAATCACTCAAAGATAGGTTTGATCGCCAAAGGTTTGTGATCTTACCAAAGGCTAAACATGAGTGGTTGAACCTCCGGCTTTTGGATTATAAGAATGTAAGTGATTATAATTCCGTGTTGTTCGAAATTACTTACAGGATGATATTATGTGGAGAAAAAGTAAGCGATTATGATATGATTGAAAAAACTCTTCAGACATTTCATCCTGAAAATGTATCACTACAACAACAATACCGGACGAAAGATTATACTCGGTATTCGGAGTTAATGAATATACTCCTAGTTACCGAGCAGAATAATGAACTCGTGATGATGAATTATCAAACCCGTCCTGTCGGATCAGCAACATTTCCTGAAGCGAATATTGCATCTTCATCTGGACATAATAACTGGCAAGGGCAGAGACGAGGTAGAGGTCGTGGTCGCGGTCGTGGACGTGGAGGCAGAGGTGGACAAGGAAGGGGACTCAATAATAATAGTTACAACGCTGGAAAGGCGAATAAAAGTTTCAAGAGGCATGATAGTGCGAGCGTATTAACTACTCAGAAGAAAAACATATGTTACAGATGCGGTATGGAAAGTCATTGAGCGCGTACCTGTCGTACGCCAAAACATCTCGCCGATCTGTATCAAGAATCTCAAAAGACAAACGAGAAAAAGAATGAAACTAATTTTATCTCTGATGAGCCCGAACCTTCCTTTAATAATACTCATCTTGATATCGCAGATTTTTTCGTTGAACCCATGGATATTAACGAGTCAATATAATATAATGTCTCCCTGAAGAAGACAGCAAATAAAAGGTTTAATGTATAATATATTTTTTGTAGTAATATAATATATTGTTGTTTTAATGTATATTTTTAATGAATATTTTGATGTATTTTAATGTATTTCCTTTTATGAATATTTTAATTCAGAAAAATGTCAAAATTTATGAATGATGATGAAGATATATGTCTGGCAGATAGTGCGACAACGCACACAATATTAAAAGATAAAAAAATATTTCTCCAATCTTAGAATAAAAAACTGGTGTGATTACTATATTAGGAAATGTAAAGATTATTATGGACTCCGAAAAAGTTCAGTTTTCAATGCCAAAAGGAACAAAGTTTGAAATTAATGATGCATTATATTCCCCTAAATCTAATAGAAACTTGTTAAGTTTCAGAGATATCCTCAGAAATGAATATCATGTGGAGACTAAGAATAAGAGTGGCATTGAATATCTTTGCATCACATCAGTGACTTCGGAGAGAAAATATATATTAGAAGAACTACCAGCTTTTTCTTCTGGACTATATTCCACAAAGATTAATATGATTGAATCATATGCCACGGTAAACCCGAAGTTTACCCATATATTTAAAGTATGGCATGAAAGACTGGGTCATCCTGGTTCAATCATGATGAGAAAAACTGTAGAAAATTCTAATGGTCATCCATTGAAAGACCAGAAGATCTTTCAATCAAATGAGTTTTTATGTGATGCATGTTCTCGAGGAAAACTCATAACTCGGCCATCACCTGTTAAGATTGGAAATGAATCACCAAAATTTTTAGAAAGAATACATGATGATATATGTGGACCAATCCACCCATCGTGTGGATTATTTCAATATTTTATGGTATTAATTGATGCATCAAGTAGATGGTCCCATGTGTGTCTTTTAGCGACACGAAATATGGCATTTGCGAGATTTATTTCCCAAAAATCAGGTTAAGAGCGCAATTTTCTGATTATATTATCAAGAAAGTGAGGCTTGATAATGCTGGTGAATTTACTTCACTAGCCTTTAATGATTATTGTATGTCACTGTGGATCGATGTAGAACATCCAATGCCCCACGTTCATACACAAAATGGCTTGGCCGAATCTTTGATTAAACGGTTGCAACTTATTGCTAGACCGTTAATACTGTGAACAAAACTCCCAATTTAGATATGGGGACATGCTATTTTGCATGCAGCAGCATTGGTCCAGATTCGACCAAGTTTATATCATAAGTATTCTCCATTACAATTAGCATCTTGTCAGCAGCCAGATATATCGCATCTCCGTGTTTTTGGATGTGCAGTATATGTGCCTATTACACCTCCTAAACGTATGAAAATGGGGTCCCAACGGAGATTGGGTATTTATATTGGTTATACGTCACCAAGTATAATTCGTTATGTTGAACCACAAACTGGTGATATGTTTACAGCTCATTTTGCTGATTGCCATTTTAATGAGAATGAGTTCCCATCGTTAGGGGGAAGAATTCGTGAAATTCCAAGGGATATTGCATGGAATACACCATCGTTGATATCTCTGGATCCTCCTACAAAACAACGTAAAATCAAAGTACATAAAATTATGCACTTACAGAATATGGCAAACGAGTTACCAGACAGATTCATAGATACCAAAAGAGTGACAAAATCATATATGCCGGCTAATAAAACGGGTTCCATCAAGAGTTATAATTCCACAGGAACAAATTAGTGCTAATAAAATTAATGAGCGTAAACTTCAGTTAAAGAGGGGGAGACTCATGGGTTATAAAGATAAAATTCTCCGAAAGAAAAGGACAATGGGAGAATTAAATTCACATAAAATGGTTCCAGAAAAAATCCAAAACGAGGAAAATCCTGAAAACTTAAATGAAGTAGTTGCTGAAGAACTACATAATAAAAAAGAAGTAGTTCCAGAAGAGCTACTCGAAAGAAAGTATCCCTGAGGAGGGACATGATACAGAAAAATATGAGATTTCCATAAATTATGCCCAAAATAGAAAAATATGGGTAAGAAATGATATAGATGATGATCATGGAATTTTCTCATTCTCTGTATCCAAAGAAATTGATAATGAGAATGATGACCCAGAACCAAGGTCCATATTAGAATGTCAGAAAAGATATGTCTGGGAGAAATGGAGGATGGCCATGCAAAATGAATTAATCTCCCTTAATAAGAGAAATGTTTTTGGACATGTGGTCACTACACCTAAAGATATGAAACCGGTTGGGTGCAAGTGGGTATTTGTGAGAAAACAGAATGAGAATAATGAGGTCACAAGATATAAAGCCCGACTTGTCGTCCGAGGTTTCTCTCAAAGACCGGGAATTGATTATGAAGAAACATATTCCCCAGTAATGGATGCAATTACGTTCAGGTATTTAATGAGTTTAACTGCATCCCAAAATTTAAAAATGAATCTTATGGATGTAGTGACAGCGTATCTATATGAATCGCTTGATAATGAGATATATATAAAAATCCCAGATGGGATGAAAATAACTGAAGCATTGAGCTCAAAGTCTACAGATATATGTTCTGTCAAATTACAGCGATCACTTTATAGATTGAAACAATCCGGACGCATGTGGTATAATCGCTTAAACGAATACCTTTTAAAGAAGGGTTATGTAAATGATACAATATGCCTTTGCGTTTTATAAAGAAATCCTTGAATGGATTTGTGATTATCGATGTATATGTTGACGACTTGAATATAATTGGAACTCAAAAGGAGATTGAGGAAGCACGAAATCATATGAAGGCAGAGTTTGAAATGAATGATCTTAGAAAGACAAAGTTTTGTCTTGGGCTCCAGATAGAGCACCTCCAAGATGGAATATTCGTGCATCAATCTAATTATACTAAAAAGATCCTCAAACGCTTTAATATGGATAAAGCAACTCTTTTGAGTACTCTAATGGTTAATAGACAGCTCAATGTTTAAAAATATCCATTTAGACCATATGAAGATAACGAAGAATTATTGGATCCTGAAGTACCCTATATGAGCGTTATTGGTGGATTTATGTATCTTGCAAGTTGCACACGACCAGATATAGCTTTTGCTACTAATCTGCTTGCAAGATATAACTCGTCCTCGACGCGCAGAGATTGGAACGGAATAAAACACATTTTTCGTTATCTTCAAGGTACAATTGACTTAGGATTATATTATCCAAGAAATTCGAAATTTTATCTAGTAGGTTTTGCAGATACAGGTTATTTATCAGATCCACATAAGGCAAGATCTCAAAATGGATATATATTCACTATAGGAGGGACTGCAATCTCATGGCGTTCTCAAAAGTAAACACTAGTTGCTACTTCATCTAATTATGCAGAGATCACTCCACGAAGCCTGTAGGGAATGCGTGTGGCTCAGATCTATAATCCAACATATTCAAGAATCTAGTGGCATAACCACAAGTAAAGAGTCCACAACCATATTCGAAGATAATGCTGCATGTATCGCACAAATTAAAGAAGGTTATATCAAGAGCGATAGAACAAAGCATATTCCACCAAGGTTTTTCTCTTACACACAAGAGCTCGAGAAAAATCAAGAAATCAGTATTAAATACATTCGCTCAAGCGACAATTCAGCATATCTTCTTACAAAGACGCTACTCACCACAATGTTCAAAAAGCATATTCATAGTATTGGGATGCGTCATTTACGAGATATATGAAGAAGAAGTGTTTTCCAGGGAGAAAATATGTTATTGTACTCTTTTTTCCTTATCATGGTTTTTATCCCATTGGATTTTTCCATGACAAAGTTTTTAACGAGGCAGTACATATTAAATAAATAAGGAGGAGTGTTAGAAAAAATCTTTATTTAATATTATCTAATATCTTTTACTTCGTTACTAAGTTACTTCGTTACGAAGTTACTTCATTACGAAGTTACTTCGTCTCTAAGTTTCTTTTTCTATATATATGTAAGCATATAAGAAGAAAATTAATAACAACAGAAGTTCTATCTCTCTAAATTTTATCTCTCTAAAACTCTCTCTAGTTTATAACATAAAATTCTTTAATTTATACCACTTAGTACATAAATGTTTATACTAAAACTTAATATAGATAAGATTTTATTTTGACATATTATTTGATCATTTAATTGGACAATTTTTAGTTTTGTCGGGGATCATTACACAAAAGATTTTTTTTTTTAATATTCTATTACGCGGGAGTTGGATAACACATATATAGTAGATGATGTATATACATGTTCATTTTTGAATAGCAAAACCAATTTTCTTACTGAATACACCACCACACAGTGGCGGATCTAGAAATTTTATTTGCTGGGGGCAAAAATATTACAAAAATAATATATTAAAATATCAAATAAAACATAAAAATGTCATATGAAAACTTTAAAACATCTTACAAATGCACCATACGCTCATTTATCATTTGAAACCTTTTTATCACATTTTTATTTGTGACAGATTCTAACAACTCTTTTTCAATATAGCAAACGAGACAATCACTTAGAAACTGGTCTCCAATTCTATTGCGTACAGTCGTCTTCACCAGTTTCATTGCAAAAAAACATCTCTCAACTGATAAACTCAATATTTATTTCTATCAAAATCAAAACATATAACAAAGTTAATTTGCAGGGTTTGTTTGCATAAATAGCAGAAGAAAAGAAGTCAAACTCGGTCATGCCCACATTAAATCAAATCCATTAACGAGACTATAAAATATATAACTAAGTAACTCATCGATCAATCATCTTCCACTGATTTTAAAATCACAAACTCAACTCACAGAGAAATAAAAAAATGATTACTCTGATCAATTTCCGTCGCACAACGAAGAAAAACAAGCAATTGGTTCTAAGGACAACGAGAAAACTCACCAGGACAATGAGAAAATTCACTAGGATCCAGTTTTTTTATGGCTTTTCAGAATACTAGGAAAAGAGAAAACAAACCAAAACTTAGATTCTAAATTAGGGTTTTGAAAATTTTAATTTAGAATTAAATATTTGTTACAATTTAGAAAAAAAAGTAATTAGGTTATGGTGAAAATAAAAAAATATGGGCCATAAAAATTATGGGGGTAAATTTTTTCTTTTTTGGTGGGGACATAATTTAAGTTATAATAAAATTATATTAAAAATTAAAAAAAAAAGAATTTAGTGGTGACAGCTGCCACCGTTGCTCACAACGTGGGTCCACCTCTGCCACCACACCATTTATTTTCTTTCTTAAAGTTGAATTAGCTATGCAAGCAAATACTTTCTCATTAAACTGGATTAGGTACCTCTAAGATGCTCTTAATTGTGCCCAATTCGTAGACAAAAAAAAAATAATAATAATAATAATTGTGCCCAATTCTTGTGGAGAGATACGCAAAATCCTCATTGAAAACAATTGCCGTTTGTAGACAAATATGTACAAGAGAAATAGTCCTACGTCGTACATAAAATTTATATATTATTATAATAACAAAGTCCAACCAAACATTAAAACATAAACATGCATGTCATAAAGTCACTCATGGAGTGGCAGAGACTTCTTTTATGTAAAATACACACACAATTAAGCACAAGAAAGTTTGGTAGATTAACATGGGAAGTAACAGATACATCTGAAATTTGGGAAGACATAGTTGCAAGTTCCATCTAGTGCTCCCTCAAGGTTAATGCACTGATTCTTGCATGCATTAACGTTTTCACAAACTCCTGACATTGTCCTACTATCCTTCCTGCACAACTTCTGTGCTTTCACCATTGTTGGTGCTTCTGCATATGTATGTATATATCTCTCAAAGTTAATTATCAAAATAAATGAAAATAACATTTAAACAAAAAAAATTTAATTCATATGATAAGATCATTACTCACCAAAAGCAGCAAAGAGAACAAGAACAGCGAAGATAAGCATGATGATGGAAGCAAACTTAGCCATGATGATTATCACTATTTTGTTTTCAATATGTATGTATGTATGTGTTGCGTGAAGACATCAGGTTAAGATCAACCTCTATTTATAATGAAATTATGGTGACTTAGTCTTCTATTTGTGCATCGTATATTCACGTAGTAACCCCATGAATTAAACACACAGTGTCTTCTAGTGGTAAGATTTAAAGATAAGATATTGACTTATTCATAGTTCATGACTGGTTTCTCCCCCGCATTTTTCTCTGTTAATATATGTAAGTCAAAGGTGGTTTTTCAACAAAAACTGCAAAAGGTCGTTTTTTCAACAAAAACTGCAAACGTCAACAAAACTTGTAATTTTTTTTTTCTAATCGAATCTTGCAGCTCCGGAGACGTAGGCATTTTTGCTGAACTCCGTTATCAATTCCGACTAATTTGGTACGAGAAAAATTTGGGATTATTTTTCAACAACTGGTATCACAGTTTGGATTACTATTCATATCTCAACGTTACTATTCATGACCAGTAAAATTACTATTCATATCGTAACACTGGAAATACGGTGCACAGAGAAAATACTGTTCACACTAGAAAAACTGTTCATGTGAATAGTGATAGGAATAAATAGTAGTATGTAGTCATCTTAACATTATTATTTGGTCATCTTAACATTAAAATAACAAAATATATTGTTATTAGGTCATTTAAAAAATATTATTACAGTCTTAATTTTTGTAAGAAAAGTCATTATTAAAAAACAAAAACGCACAACTTACATCAATATCTTACTTTACTTTTTATTAAGTAAATAATATGTTACCGTTGCACACAAAAAAATGATTAGTTACCAATTTTTGGTTGCAAGTTTGTAGCAAAATTAGCTACACAATTTTTAGTCTAGCAAAACTGCCTTAAATTGTGACGTTTGGCTACTAGTTTGTCACAAATTTTGAAAGTATAAATTTAGTAGCAAATATGTCTCAAAATCCGTCGCAAAGTTTATTATGACAAAATATTGTCGCAAAATTTGTAGTTACATTACATAATTCGTGGAGAGTGACACAGATTTATTTTATGCTAATTTCACTCAGAATTATAATCACCAAAAAAGTTTTGGTAGATTAACATGGAAATGAACAGTGACACTTGTTAATTGGGAAGGCAGCGCAGCGTTGCAAAATCCACATCGTGCTCCCTCAAGGCCTCAAGTCGAACGCACTTACCATTTTTTTTTTCCAACCATCTCATTCTTATTAATTAACTAAAAAAACAAGTACAAAATGGAAGCAGAGCTTGAGCAGCAAAGAAAAAAATTTACAAACATGACTCTATAACTAAACGGAAGCATAATGTCGGCAGCTTGAGAGATCTTGAAAAGATTAGATTATACGGCTTCCGGAATAAAAGGCACAGAAAGTGTGACTCGGATTTGAAATTGAACTTAAACCTATCGGTTATGTTCATTGAAGTAGGCGAATAAACAATCAACGCCAAAGTTCTCTTCTTAGATAAAGAGAGAAGTTGTAAACGGTCTCCGAAATCGGAGTTGTTGGAAAATAACTCCGGTATTTTTCCGAACCAGATTAATCGGAAGTGAAAATAAATGCGGAATAATGACACACGAAATTTGATAACGGAGTTCGGCCAAAATGCCTACGTCTCCGGAGCCGCTGTAAGACTCGTTTTATTAAGGAGAAAATTAAAATGTGTTTTTAACACCCGATCCCAAAATAAACTTCGTTTTATTAAGGAAAAAATTACAATGTGTTTATAACACCCGATCCCAAAATAAACCTACAAAAAATTTCCTCTCAAAAAATATTTTTTCTTTTCTCTCACTCTCACCTCTTTCTTCTCTCTTAAGCTTCTTTTTTTCTTAACTTGGGATGATTTCAAAAGGCTTGAATGTCTTGGTATTTATAGGAAGAAGTGGTGATAGGGTTGGTGAAAATCTTTCAAACCAAACGGTGAAATCCTTCAACAATTGTGAGCATCCTTTTTGACAAACAAGTAACTTCTTTTCACATTTGAAGAAGCTTCTTTTAGACCAACAATCTCTCACTTGAAGACAGATTTCAATCGGTCTTCACACCTTAATCTATGCAGCGGCTCTTCTCCTCTTATTGTTAGTGGAGGCCAACTGAAGTTGAAGGATTTCAGTTTATCAGTGGTCACCGTCTTCGTTAGCATACCTGCGGGATTTTGAGCTCCACTGATCTTCTCAAGTTTCAAAATCCGATCTTCTAGAAGTAACCGGATAAAATGATATTGCAGCTGTATATGCTTCGTTCTAGAATGCAAAGACGGATTTTTTGCCTGATGGATAACACTCTGGCTGTCGCAATACAAGACATTATCTTCTTGTTTCTTGCCTAATTCTTCTAAGAAATTGTAGCCACACTATTTTTTTGTTGGCTTATATAGTTGCGACATATTCAACTTCTGTTGTGGAGAGAGCAACTATCTTCTGTAGCTGAGAAACCCAACTCATTGCAGTACCTCCCAAAGTGAAAACATACCCTGTCATGCTCTTTCTTCTATCAATATTTTCGGCTAAGTCAGCATCCACATAGCCTGTTAATATTGTATTTCCACTTTTAAAACATAGTGCCTTCTTTGTGGTACCCTGCAAATATCTGAGGATCCATTTGACTTATTCCTAGTGCCCATTGCCTGGATCATTTATGTACCTACTAACAACTCCCACTGCTTGCGCAATATCTGGTCTGGTATAAACCATGGTATACATCAGATTTCCAATTGCTGAGGCGTACGAAACCTTCGTGATGTGTATTTGTTCATCTTCCGTCTTTGGTGACTGTTATTTGCAGAGTCTGAAATGAGTACCCAAAGGTTTACTCACTGGTTTCACATCTTGCATGTTGAATCTTGAGAGTACTTTGTTGATGTACTCCTCCTGTGATAACAACAAAGTTCTTGACTTTGTGTCTCTGCTAATCCTCATTCCGAGAATTTGCTTTGCAGCACCCAGATCTTTCATTACAAATTCCTTTGACAGCTTCTGCTTCAAGTTATTAATCTCTCACATCTCTGAACCAGCAATAAGCATGTCATCCACATATAATAACAAAACGATGAAGCTGTTCTCGAACCTTTTAATGTAGTAAAAATGATCTTCTTGGCATCTTGTGAAACCGCTGTAGCTCATGAAGTTATCAAACTTCTTCTACCGCTGCCTGGGAGCTTGTTTTAACCCATAAATGCTCTTCTTCAATTTGCATATCAGGTTTTTCTTTCCTTTTTGTATGAAGCCTTCGGGTTGCCTCATATATATTTCTTCCTCCAAATCACCATGAAGGAAGACTGTCTTTACATCTAATTGCTCAAGATGTAAATTCTCTGCCGCCACAATTTTTAATACTAAGATCTTTCTTTCCAGATCTTGATTTGCCCTTTTTAGACATCGATTACTACGACTCGAACTTCTTTCTGAAGTTCTCCCTCTAGACTTTTTAGAACGCTTCTCCTGATTCTCTCCGCCGAATTTCTTCATTGAATATGAGGTCCTGCACATCATTGAACTTTAACTTTGTAGTTCCCGATGAACTACTAAGTGTTGTAACTATAGTGTTCCAGTTGTCAGCAATGATGATAAGAGAATCAATGCTCGAACTTTATCTTC
This sequence comes from Boechera divaricarpa, assembly GCA_026770425.1. NCBI lineage: Eukaryota > Viridiplantae > Streptophyta > Magnoliopsida > Brassicales > Brassicaceae > Boechera > Boechera divaricarpa. The sequence continues at coordinate 26,317,571 of CM049182.1, read as the reverse complement.
AAATTCGATTTCAACTGAACTTAGCTAGGTTATGATTATGTTGAGCTCGTTCAGATGTTGCGCCACCATTGCTCATTTCCAATCGGTAAATTAAACAACCGCCTCATCAAATGGACTTTGTTTGAGGCTGATGGCTTTCTCGTACATATTCGATAGAGTCTTCATGAGACCTGCCGTGGTCTTTTCTTTTGCAATGTTGACTGCAACGTTTTGGGATAACGTCAACCGAATAACTCCAAGGGCTTACCGGTCGAGGAGAGCCCATTCGTCATCCTTTATGTCTTGGAGTTTCTTTCCTAAGAGAGGTAGATACATGTTTTTCTGATACAGACAATCTTCAATCTGTATCTTCCAGAAACCGAAGTCCGCACCATCGAACTTCTCAATTTTCATATTTTTGTTTTCTGCAGCCAACACTTCTACTTAGTTTGGTCTTCTTTGGATCGTTTATAATTTTTCCCACCAACTACCGTGAACTATAACACTTTTGTCGACAAATCGAAACCGTCGACCAATTTTCACTATTCATGTAAACAGTACTTCTGGTGTGAACATTATTTTTTGGTGTGAAGAGTATTACTATAAATAGTATCCATGCGTAAATAGTACCACCGTAAATAGTACTCACTGTGAACAATATCTATCATGGACAGTACTCATTGTCGAAATAGTAACCGAGCTTTGATACCAGTTGTTGGGAAATAACCCCGGTATTTTTCTGTCAAAAATATTTTTGGGTTTAATTTGAGATCCGGTGTTATAAACACATTGTAATTTTTTTTCTTCGTAAAACAAGTCTTGCAGCGGCTCCGGAGCGTAGGCATTTTGGCCGAACTTCATTATCAAATTTTGTGTGGTTCGGGAAAATACCGGGGTTATTTCCCAACAGGAGTGTAGGGTATAGTTAAACCCACGATAGGTTACTACTGATGTTATCTCTCATTAAGGAGGAGGTTGAGGAAATTGCAATTTGGCCAAACAGAGATGTACGAATGAAGTAAAAAAACTTGTGCCTTTCAATACTAAAGTGTAGGTTTTTTTCTAGCCCAGCACTAAAGAGTCCCAAACAATGAAACCAATTCAATGATTCGTCTAAAATGATTAAGAGAGCATTATGGGTTGTGGGGTAAACATGAGCTAAAGCTGGCCTAGTTAAGATCCAACGATGGATTAAAAGTAGGCTTGTTTCTACATTGGACTCGTGGCCCATGATGAGCATAACAATAGAGTTAAGACCTTATATGGCTCGAGGCCCAAATAGAGCATCAAGGTTCGCCCTAAACATAGCAACCTGACGACGACTGTCTCCGGCAATCAGAAAAAATTCGATATCGGCGACGACAGACTGAAAATGGAGTTGCGCTGTTCGAGCTAGAAGAAGCTTTAAACTTCGGATTGGTTTCTCAGGGTTATACCCTGAGATTTGTTTATTTCGTATATCGGCGAATGATGACATCAACGGTGATTGTCGGCTGTAGAAGACGGTGGCCATGTCAGAGAAGTCATCGTCGCCTTCTCCGGAGAGAAGGCTGCAAGAGTTTGATGATGAAGAGGTCTTGGAGACCGGAGGGGCGTGCCCAGTCCCAGAAGTTTTGTAGAATGATACCGATTGAGTCGGCGATGAAATCGTGAGTTGGTTTTTTATTTAGCTTTTCGGAACTGTTCGGAAGATAGGAGATCCGATGAAAAGCATGTCAAATCCGGAGTTTGTTTTTCTTCGGACAAACTCCGATAGAGAGATTGGTCTGACGGGTATTGGAAGAGAGGTTCTTCCATCGGCACTGTGGTGGCCGTGACGAGCGGCTGCCGGGCAGAGTCGCTAAGACTGGAGCAAGGAAACAAGAAGCGCATGAGAATGGAGAAGGAAGAGAAGCACAACAGCCTGTGAGAGGAGCTTTGAGACACCTTTTACCTAATACAGAATTATTCGAGGTGGAAATTACTAAAAGACCGAATTTTTAAAAACTTTTTAATTTAAAAATCTTAAACCATCTAAACGAAAATATTTAAATTATTACTTGAACACCAAGCAACAACTTAAGACCAAACGTGATCAAGAAGAAATGAGGACGATTGATCCATATGTTGGATCGATCGATCTGGACCCGGATCGATCGATCTGGACCCGAATCGGTCAATCAGAACGGCTCACAATCGATCATAAAATGTTATGCAAATTTGGACCATCGATGCTGACCTAGACCGGTCGATCCTCCCTCAACAAGTCGATCACAAAACGGTCCGATAAACTGGACCGACCGATCCACCCATTGGATCGATTGATCCTCCCGTCCTAAAACTCAAAACTATCAAACACTAATGCAATCAGGAAGCAAGCAAGACTCCACAGAATTCCTAGAACCGACCTTGCTCTCATACCAATAAATTGCAACACCCTATCTCGAGTACGAGAACTAATGCGCACGGAAAAAGATAAAAATCCAAGATTTTTAAAATTTTTGAGTTGAACTTACCCTAAACCCTAAACCCTAAACCCTAAATAACCAAGCAAGCTCATGCTCAAAAAATAAAACTAGGATTGATCGATCCAAATGATGGGTCGATCGATCTGGACCCAGATCGGTCGATCAGAACGGCTCACCGTCGATCCTAAAATGTTACGCAAAATTGGACCGATCGATCCACCCTTGTGATCGATCCATCCATCCTTGTGATCGATCGATCCTAACCTAGACAGGTCGATCCTCCCTCAATAAGTCAATCATAAAAAAGCCCGATAAACTGGACCGATCGATCCACCCATTGGATCGATCGATCCTCGTGTCCTGAAACTCCAAACTATCAAACACTCGTGCAATCAGAGAGCAAGCAAGACTCCACACAATTCCTAGAACCGACCTTGCTCTGATACCAATAAATTGTAACACCCTATCCCGAATACGAAAACTAATACGTGCGGAAAACGATAAAAACCAGGATTTTTAAAATTTTTGAGTTGAACTGATCCTAAATCAACTCAAATACTTCAATAAGACCACTAAACATTGTCAATTATTTCCTTACTTAAACCTCAAGTAACGTAAATAACCAAGCAAGCTCATGCTCAAAAAATAGAACTAGGATCGATCGATCCAGACGATGGATCGATCGATCTGGACCCGGATAGGTCGATCTGGACCCGGATCAGTCGATCTAGACCCGGATCGGTCGATCAGAACGACTCACCGTCAATCCTAAAATGTTACGCAAAATTGGACCGATCGATCCACCCTTGTGATCGATCGATCCTGACATAGACCGGTCGATCCTCCCTCAACAAGTCGATCACAAAACGGCCCAATAAACTGGACCGATCGATCCTCCTGTCCTGAAGACTCAAAACTATCAAACACTCATGCCATTGCTTCCACCTCAAACTAGACATGCATACCATTAAAACCATTCAATAGCAACATTAATATATCACTAACAAGCATGTCAATAAGTCCAAAATATTTGTGGCCAAAGGACATATGAAACAAAAGTTACAAAAACCTGTTTTAAACGCCTAGATCATCATTTCCCTTCGACCTTGGTTCCACGAGCTCCAAACTTCAAAACTTCTCTCTACCTGCACTAAAAGAGGTGTGTAAGCATTGATAATTCTTAGCAAGACGGTCATCCCGTCCCACAGCGAAACACACATATAATCAAAGACTTATCGTAATTAACATGTAATGCAAACAATCAAACAATATTATGATAGAGCTCCATCACAACACACAATTTGCACAAGCCATAAATCACATCCATATGGACAAGTCCTACATCATACATCAATCACAAAAATCTACGGTTCATATGGTTACGCTACGGTCACGCACTCACCTCGATAAAGCTTCTTAAACGGTGAAATATTCACGATTCTTTTGAACTTCAAAGTTTGCTTCCTCTTGGCACTCACCTATCACCAAGATATCTACTAGAAGCACAAAAAATTTCAGCTCAAACCGGATTCGGTTGCTATTCCGATCGGCCCTCTGAATTCAGCTCCAAAACACTGTTTTTGAAGGCTCTTTCTCCTTCTCTTCTTCTTCTTTCTCCAAGCTTTCAAGATCTCTTTTCTTTCTCTCCCTCTCTCTCTCTCTTCTCTATCTTCTCTTTCCCTCTAGCTCAAGCAAAATGTCTCCCAATTGAGATAAGGAAGAAGTTTGTAGAAGATTATGAAGAAAAGAGATATTTTGTGGGTTTAATTAAATTAAACCAACCCATAAACAAACTACTAAACCAAAATTAATTAAACCAACTCTTATGATTTCAATTAATTTCTTCTTCTCGGTTTAGTGATTCCGCTAAACTTTCCAAAATATTTGAGACATTCTTTCGTCCCAAATTATTTCTTCAATTCCCGACAATATCCCAAAATCACCGATTAATTCCTTCAGAACCAAATTAACCCGAAATTGGTTCCGAAATGATTACTTCTCCGATTAATCCAATCAAATCACCACGCATATAGCTATTAATTGAGCTCGATATTGTTTCGTACTTGGTTCAATAACACCCTCAGGATCCAATACCGCAAGATCCAACGTGGTCATAAACGACTAACCCATCAAAATTCAATACCACAGGACTCGAATGAGTTAAGTCCGAAAACGGCCTAGCACATTAGAATCCAATATCACAGGATCCCAATAAGCTAAGCCCCGTGAGATCCAATACCACAAGATCTCACTCGGTTTACCTTTGGTCAACCTCAGAATCTAATACCAAAAGATTCATTCGGTCACCAATCTATTAGGATTAAATGTCACATAATCCTAATCGGTAAACCAACCCCGTTAGGATTAAATACCACATAATCCTAACCAACCTCATTAGGATTAAATATCACATAATCCTAATGACCCAACCATGTATTAGGATCTAATGACATAAGATCCATAACTCAACAGAATCAAGTGACGGAATAACACACTGCTCAAACCTCAACAACACATGAACTACCTCATCATGTGTCAAATCGCGTCAATACATGAAATATCTCATCATGTATTCGATGTCACAAATACATGAAATACCGCATCATGTATTTAATCACCATCAACTTAATTCAACCGAAACAACTTTTCCTTATATTACATCCAAAATACAACATCCTCTACAACTTGCAGGAAGAAGTACAACCATATAACGTCTTATACAACAAGAAACAATAACTTATACCGCAAGAAACAATAGTAACCTATATCACAAGAAGTGACTTGGGACACGGATGTTACAAACTTCCCGGGACGGCGGCCGTTGCCGCCAAAGGACGGTGGATGAGTTTTCGAACTCCGCTTCTAACTAAACTCTCTCCGTATGATTAGGTTTTGCAAAAAATGAAGTTGCCCATTCTATGTTTTTATGACTTGGACAATTCGAACGCACTTATCCTTGCACGCTTTATTGTTTAAACAATTTCCTGACCATATCCCACATGGTCTCTGGCACAACTTCTAACTTCTGCGTTGGTTCTTCTGCGTAAATAACTTAAGGTTGATTATTACTAATATAAGTACTATCAAATAAATCTTAAATTCCCATTTTACCAGGCATATGATAAAATCATTACTCACCAAGAGTAGTAGCAAAGAGAACAAAGCAGTGAGAAGAAGGGTGATGATGGAAACAAACTTCAGCCATGATGACTATTACTACTTTGTTTTCAATGTATGTTATATACGTGTAGTAAGAGGAAATAAGCCTAATTAGTAATTAAGGTCAAACTCTGTTTATGATGAAATGGTGGTGAGTTAGTATTTTACCTGTTAACGTACAATAAATATGTTAGCACCCCACAAAGTAAACACATAGCCTCTTCTGGTAGACAATATTAACACGCAAGTAGCTAATTATAGATGATAAGATGGTGACCATTCATACTTGATGACTTGTTTGTCCATAAAATATCTTACCTATGGTAGGCTGCCTCTCTATCTAATGTTAACCTAAGCGGCTGGTTAATTAGCCTTGCTCAAGATGATTAAATGGTTCAATGTTTCGAATCAGAGTTTGAAAGGAAGTGTGGACATGAAAAGGAATGAACCATGATGCATATGGCGACACTGATGCATGCCATCTGTCCCGTTGGCCATTGTCCATTTGACGTTTCCATTTGAGATTTAAATATCTTATTTGCTTGAATGGCAAGAAAATAACCGGGTTGGGTTAATGGGTTGGTATTGGGCCCGCTGATCCAATGTTTCCCAACAATATATAACATACATTGTTGATCGCCAACGTAACTGAAGGCCCAACTAACTACTCGTATTAACATGGAAACTGGTGACTATGCATCCAAGCTGAGCATTGGCCCAAAAATGCCGAAATCTATAAAGATTAGTTAAGTAAACATTTTTTATTTATAAAATCATCAAGTAATCAGAAATTGTAGTTTTTTTCTTACAAAAGAATTAGAGTTACCTTTTTTTTTTTGCTTTTTCTTTGTACCTCGACATTTTAAAAAAATATTTGACGAGTTGATGAACACAAGAGTATTGCTATTACAAATAGGGTACTGACTGGATGGAAAAAAAAAAAAAAAAAACTAATTTTCTGAGCTTTCACTTCACAAATCCGATCATACATTTTGGGTTCTCACTACATAACGTTACTAAGCATTTTGTTTAATTGTGTTACTTACTTGTGCTGCCTTTTCATAAGATCTAAAAAGTTCAAATCTAAGACGTACGATGGAACAGAGAGTGAAAGGTGATTTAAGGGTCATTTGGGATTTGAGAAATTTCTTCGTCCAGAATCATTGCATGAGTTGAATAGATTTGGGATTAAAGATGCCAATATACACAGAGGATTCGGTAATGATCGAAGCAAAAGCACAGCAGGCCATTAGGCAATCACCAGTTTCCAAGACAGATAGTGTAAGACCACTTATGACACAACTTTGTCTTCACTGTCATCATCTTCTTCTTCTACTTCTACTACTACTTTTGTAGCCTTGTCGTTTTTATCATATAACTTGATTGACAAGACTCGTGACCTATATCTTATTTTATCATTGCTCTATATTTGTTTCTTTTAATTATTACTTTTTAGTTTTTTTCAAAGATTTATCCCTAAGTAAGTAATATAACTAGTGCGTTATATGTGAATATAATTAGTGTATTATACGTGAAACAAGCAGAACACAAGTAAAAATATTATTCTTATGCTAATTTATATTGGTTAGTAGAATTTGTGTATACATATTTTCTAGAAGGATGAGAAAGTATTTGAAGTATTATCCTTTTTGTGTGTGTGTTGTTGGTGCATCTGTATATAAATTTTAAGATTTAAAACTTATATTGTATTTAATAAGTATATGAATTGGGTCGCTAACTTTCTAAACAGTTTCAAATATATTCTTCAATCAAATCGTTTGAGACAAATCTATTATAAAATAAAATAAAATTCAAGAAGCATAGATATGATGCAAATTGTACCATCGCAAGTGAAAATCCAAAATTCTTGTGAAAATCAAACATGTGAACTAAGCTTCTACAGTTCTACTACCCAATCGTGTTTCCTTTTCGTATTTTATTTATAACAAATTTATTAATATCATATAGAAATTAGTCCAAAGTTCATTAAGCGTGAGTCATTTAATGATAAAGATGACATGATATTTGGTGATAAATGTCCCATCTTTGCTATGTCGTTATATTATTCTCCTATATGTATATTATATTATATCAGAAAATAATCCAGAGTTTTGAGATTCCTTTCTACAAAAAAAAAAAAAAAAATTCCCACTTACTAAAAAGAGCTCCTTTTCTGCTTGAAGAGAACATAAATCTTTATTCCCAAAGTTCATTGAGTTTGGGCATTTTTAGCGAAGAATCATAGAAGAGAGATGCTTCTCTTCTTCATCACAAATTGACATCTTATTTATTTCAAGGTTGTGTATGCCGGTTGATCTGATTTTCAGTCTACTTAAACCGGTTAATAGTCGTCTAACATAGACACGTGAAAAAGCACATATATTTTTGTTGTTAAGTATATATTATTCAGCGTTTACTTCTTATATCTAATGTTTATCATAAGATAATATCTAAAAGAGAATGCACAAAATTATTAAAATGATAAATTCGCTGCCATTTAGGAAGGAGCTTTATACCAATATACCGCATATATATAAACATTGGTCCCCAAGTGTATGTGTGTGTACATACATATGTCAACCCAATTCTTAAAAGATTTGAAAGTCCCTTTGTTGCTAAAGCACCTGATATTTAATCAAATAAAAAATTGTTAGCGGGATGAAGATATATTCGCCAAGAACTATACTGCTTGCTGGCATAAACGCAGACCAATAATTCACAATTATTATTATTTATTGTTAGATTGTTGATAGAATCGATTTTCATTTTAGTAGAGGATCAATCTTGTGGTGACATGCATCAACAAAACGAATATTTGTTTTGTCCCATAAGTTTTTTATTGAACCACTGAATACGAAACGAGCATGATGTTAGATAGAAGGGTAAAACTCAAGAAAATAGAGTAAACTAGCAAAGCAAAGGTAATATGAACATAGCGTGGGGACCGTGAAGCAGAGAAGTGGTCTGAATACTGACCAGTGAGTGAGTATATGAATGGATGAGAAGTGAGAAGACAAATACAATGAAGAGCGTTGACTTGGTGGAGTTTGAAGCCAAAAACACAAGGGGCAAATTTATCTCTTTTGGAAAGGACGCAGACAAACTTTCTATACGGGCCAATTAGAAGTATAGGCCCTACTTCTAATTAAAGCCCATTTACTCCTCTGTCTTTGTCTTCTTATTCTCCTTTCCCCATCACGTGACGATGCAAAAACGCCGTCGACAGAAGAAAGAAGAAACCACAGGCGCTAGGGAACGTAACACGTTAAGTCCTGTCTGTAGCATTTATAACGGTCAGATCAACGTCGTTTACATAAACAGCCGTCAGTGTTAAAGAAGATGCGTATCACGGTCGTTTACGTTTTCTTCTCCCGTTAAAAGTTAAAAACGCCGTGAATCCTATCTATTTAATTCTGATGAAGCCAAAAAATCGTGTCAGAAAGACTTAACAGAGAAGAAGACAACGACGACGTTCCCGATTTTCCATGTCTAAGTAAGTGTTGTAGTGATAGTAGTGGCGGCTACAACAAAAAAAATGTAAAGTTTTTCTTCAGTAAAAAGTGCCTTTTTATAAGTGTAATAATTAGTTTTATAGGTGTAATAATCCTAATTTACACAAATATATATATATATATATTTCTTTTTTCCAATGGATTTTTGGTTTTGAATAGTCACCAAATTTGTACTACAAATTCTCTGCAATATTAGAGCATCACCAATGGTAGAATCCCTCGTGGAGTTCTTACCAATATTTTAATTCTAAATTTTAAAAACTCCGTGCTAAGAACTTTTAAAATGGTTCTTAAATAAGAACTTTTAGATCTCTTCTCTCCTCATGCTAAGAATCCCTATAATATTTATCATTATTTGTCATTATAAAATATTTAAGAACCCCTATCTAATAAACTCCATTAATCATGCTCTTAGACCATCATTAATGTTGGTTTTTCAAAAGTTTCTTAGAGAATTTTTTAAGTAAATTTAATATTAAAATAAAAAAAGTGATAGATTTTTTTAGAACCGTTTCTTATTTTAGAGTTGTAAGAAACGGGTTTTTTACCAATTTAATATTAATAAATTGATAAAAACTCATTAAAAGTTTTACCATTAAAGATGTTCTTACTTACTGATCACTCGTTATAAAAAAAATGAATATGAAAAGCCAATAAGAAAGTGCCACGTATGTTTGACCACAAGTCGAAATCTACCAGCAGATGTTCTCTATTAGCTGGATTGTACTTGCTAGTAGTCATATGCTTGTAATATGTAAGTATGAACGAACTGTGAAACTACGAATGGTTCATTAAATCAGTTATAGTTTGTTTGATGGTAACTACTACTCGGATAACCGTAGTAATTCTAGAGCTACTATGTGCAATTGATAAATCTACTTAGACAGTAGGAGTAACAAAAATTTTACAATATAATTTGGAAAAACACACTAATGTTTTAATTTGGCGCATTATTTATAAAATAATAATATTTATGTATAAAGTCACGTAAAAGTATTTATTCTCTCTCAAAGTCTTGGGGTATTTAGAACAGTACCACTTCGATTCTCTTCATCTTCTTCTTCATAATATGCCATTGTTCATGTCTCTGTGTCCTATCGCATAACACTCACGCTAACTTATTATTCTCTCTCTCTCTCTCTGAGAGGACATCTTTTAAAAAAATATGGCGATGAGACTTTTGAAGACTCATCTTCTGTTCCTGCATCTGTATCATCAGCTTTACGTTATCTCTATCTTCTTTCTATTTTTCTCACCATGCTTAGCTTACACTGACATGGAAGTTCTCCTTAATCTCAAATCCTCTATGATTGGTCCTAAGGGCAACGGTCTCCATGACTGGCTTCATTCCCCTTCTCCGGCGGCTCACTGCTCTTTCTCCGGCGTTTCATGTGACGGAGAAGCTCGTGTTATCTCTCTCAACGTCTCCTTTACTCCTTTGTTTGGTACTATCTCACCGGAGATTGGGATGTTAAACCGTTTGGTAAATCTAACTTTAGCTGCCAACAATTTCTCCGGTGAATTACCATTGGAAATGAACAGTCTAACTTCTCTCAAGGTTTTGAATATCTCCAACAATGGAAACCTTAATGGAAGCTTCCCTGGAGAGATTGTTAAAGCTATGGTTGAGCTTGAAGTTCTTGACGCTTACAACAACAATTTCACCGGTACGTTACCACAGGAGATTCCAGAGCTCAAGAATCTGAAACATCTCTCTCTCGGTGGAAATTTCTTCACCGGTGAGATTCCAGAGAGTTACGGAGATATCCAAAGCTTAGAGTATCTTGGACTCAACGGAGCTGGACTCTCCGGTAAATCTCCGGCGTTTCTATCTCGGCTCAAGAACTTGAGAGAAATGTATGTTGGATACTACAACAGCTACACTGGTGGTGTTCCGCCGGAGTTTGGTGGTTTAACGAAGCTCGAGATCCTCGACATGGCGAGTTGTACACTCACCGGAGAGATTCCAACGAGTTTAAGTAATCTGAAGCATTTAAACACTTTGTTTCTTCATATCAACAATTTAACCGGTCATATTCCACCGGAGCTTTCCGGTTTAATCAGCCTCAAATCTCTCGATTTATCAATTAATCACTTAACCGGAGAGATTCCTCAAAGCTTCATCGGTCTCGGAAACATCACTCTAATCAATCTCTTCAGAAACAACCTCTACGGACAAATACCAGAGTTCATCGGAGAACTACCAAACCTCCAAGTCTTCGAAGTATGGGAGAACAACTTCACGTTACAATTACCGGCGAGTCTTGGCCGGAACAGGAATCTGAAAAAGCTTGATGTCTCTTTTAATCATCTCACTGGACTTATCCCCAAGGATTTATGCAGAGGTGAGAAATTGGAGATGTTGGTACTCTCTAATAACTTCTTCTTCGGTCCGATTCCAGAAGAGTTTGGTAAATGTAAATCGTTAAACAAAATCAGAATCGTCAAGAATCTTCTCAACGGAACTGTTCCGGCGGGGCTTTTCAATCTACCGCTAGTCACGATTATAGAACTCACCGATAATTTCTTCTCCGGTGAACTTCCGGCGACGATGTCCGGCGATGTCCTCGATCAGATTTACCTCTCTAACAACTGGTTTTCCGGCGAAATTCCCCCCGCAATCGGTAATTTCTCTAATTTACAGACTCTGTTCTTAGATCGGAACCGATTTCGCGGGAATATTCCGAGAGAGATCTTCGAATTGAAGCATTTATCGAAGATCAACACAAGTGCGAACAACATCACCGGCGTTATTCCAGATTCAATCTCACGCTGCACTACTTTAATCTCCGTCGATCTCAGCCGTAACCGAATCAACGGAGAGATACCTAAAGAGATCAACAACGTGATTAACCTCGGAACTCTAAATCTCTCCGGAAATCAACTAACCGGTTCAATCCCAAACGGAATCGGAAACATGACGAGTTTAACAACGCTCGATCTCTCTTTCAACGATCTCTCCGGAAGAGTACCACTAGGTGGTCAATTCATGGTGTTCAATGACACTTCCTTCGCCGGAAACACTTACCTCTGTCTACCTCACCGCGTCTCATGTCCAACACGGCCAGGACAAACCTCCGATCACAACCACACGGCGTTGTTCTCACCGTCAAGGATCGTAATCACAGTTATCGCAGTGATCACCGCGTTAATCCTAATCAGCGTAGCGATTCGTCAGATGAACAAAAAGAAGAACCAAAAATCTCTCGCCTGGAAACTAACCGCCTTCCAGAAACTAGATTTCAAATCCGAAGACGTCCTCGAGTGCCTTAAAGAAGAGAACATAATCGGCAAAGGTGGAGCTGGAATCGTCTACCGTGGATCTATGCCAAACAACGTAGACGTCGCGATTAAACGACTCGTCGGCCGTGGCACTGGGAGGAGCGATCATGGATTCACGGCGGAGATTCAAACTTTAGGAAGGATTCGACACCGTCACATCGTGAGACTTCTCGGTTACGTAGCGAACAAGGACACGAACTTGCTCCTCTATGAGTACATGCCTAATGGAAGCCTTGGAGAGCTTTTGCACGGATCTAAAGGTGGTCATCTTCAATGGGAGACGAGACATAGAGTAGCCGTGGAAGCAGCGAAGGGCTTGTGTTATCTTCACCATGACTGTTCACCATTGATCTTGCATAGAGATGTTAAGTCCAATAACATTCTTTTGGACTCTGATTTTGAAGCCCATGTTGCTGATTTTGGGCTTGCTAAGTTCTTAGTGGATGGTGCTGCTTCTGAGTGTATGTCTTCAATTGCTGGCTCTTATGGATACATCGCCCCAGGTTAGTTATTCGGCTTGTGACATATCAACGACATAAGTACGAACCAAAATGTTATATATAACTTATTTATCACAAAATATGCTCTAATCACTGTTTGTTTTGCTTGACAGAGTATGCATATACTTTGAAAGTGGACGAGAAGAGTGATGTGTATAGTTTCGGAGTGGTTTTATTGGAGCTAATAGCCGGGAAGAAACCGGTTGGTGAATTTGGAGAAGGAGTGGATATAGTTAGGTGGGTGAGGAACATGGAAGCAGAGATATCTCAGCCGTCGGATGCTGCTACTGTTGTTGCGATCGTTGACTCGAGGTTGACTGGTTATCCGTTGACCAGCGTGGTTCATGTGTTCAAGATTGCAATGATGTGTGTGGAGGATGAAGCCGCGGCAAGGCCTACGATGAGGGAGGTTGTGCATATGCTTACCAACCCTCCTAAATCGGTGGCTAACTTGGTCGCATTCTGACCCAAGCAAGATAACTAAAAATAAGATGTGTAAAGTGGTGATAATTTTTTTGGGTGTTCTTATTTATGGTTTTAAATACTTTCGGATTGTATATTTGTTGTGTTTCAATTTGTATATTACCTCTTATGTGTTCTTATCTACTCGAGTATGTAATGTAATCAATATGCTTATTGCTAATGGCTTTAAACTTCAGCTAATTCTTCTTTCAAAGTGTATAAAATAAAAGAATGTGAGAGCTTTGACTTGTGGTTCCAACACTAGATTGTTTACAATAATCCATACCTATGTGAATTAGGGTCTTGTCTAAATTCATGTTTCAGTTAGCTTCCAACATGGTGTCATGTTGCACTCCTGACCTTACCTACGAAAAATTAACCAGCATATGGCACAAAATCAAAAAATGAAACTTATCTGGTAAAACATGGAATCAACAGAGTAATGGTTAGATTAAGCGATCGGACTCAGTACAGAAAATTATTTAGATAAATAACCAGTTTTATTTGTATTGAGTTCTTGGTGCCCATTCACTTCTCACCTCTCTAAGATGTAAATTACCAATGCAACCACATTTATACGAGCTAAGAGAATCACCTCAGGGTCATGACATTGTAGTTTCTACTCTTCAAGCAAAACACAAACTAAGAATCGAAAAATCCACAGAAACCAAAAACAAAGAAGGGTGTCAGCTTTAAGTTCATTAACAACAGAACTCAACCTGTATAATCTGTATTATCCACAAGAGCAAATAAACATGTTAGAGATAAGATGATGCTGTGAAGCCAACTCTATACATAACTCTTACCTCCATTCATGGCCAATTTCAGAAAGAAAAAAAAAAGGGTCTGATGAATTGCATTTCACTCACAAAACATTCTTCATTGCATTTCAGGTTTTAACAAATTCATTAAGGCAAATACAAGATCCTTTTATTCCTTACATTAAGAAGCATATATACACTGTAGATCTAAAGGCTTCATATGCTTCCGTTCATATGACAATACCGGCACAATCTCTTGATTCAATATCCATTTTATTAGAAACAAGAAACATCTATCATTATATGACTATCAAATTTTACAATATATCAATACAAAAAAGCCTCCCCAACTTCAGAGTAACAAGAACAACACCATTACACCTTATTCCTCATCATCTATTATACACGAAATTTATAACTAATACATGTTATCTACTTCACCTGCAAATTTTTTTTAACCAAAAAAAATAAAAATAAAAAAATAAAAAGGGGAAGTTCAAGTTTATGTACTCAGAAAGCGCCGTAGGGAATGTGTTGTGGAAGCCTAAATCGAACTTGTGAAGCCGGTGACCGAACCGCAACACCGTGCCAGCAAATCCCTCCTTTACAACTATTTCCACCACCGTCCTGATGGTGACGGTGGTGACTAAGATCATCCTCACCGCCAACACGATTGTACCGCGAAACCGCCTCCGCGGCTCTGCGAGACACATCCCAAGCGAGCGTAACCGCCAGCAAAACACCGACCGCCGTAATCGAAACAACGACGACGAATCCTGCGCTGAAGCTCTTCCCGGTGATCAATCCGTAGGCCTTAACCGCGATAATCACCGCCACGTAGATCGTCGCGAGATTCCCGAGAACCGCGTCGGATAACGCCATGAGACACATAGAGATAGAGCTGTATTACAAAGTTCTGCTCCGTCGCCGTGAAATTTGCGCCGCTTCTTCGTTGCGGTGGAGGAAGGTTTAACAGAAAGTGAGAGAAGAAAAGCGAAATTGTGGTGGATGTTGAAAACTCAATAAGGCGTAATCCTTGTCCATGTAGCGAATGATACTTAAAATTACTAATATACCCCTGTTTATACCCCTGTTGAGATAACTAAATTACTAGTATACCCCTGTTGAGATATTTTGCTTTTTTTCTATGGAGTAGTTTGAGGAGTTTGGTGATACCCTCCGCGTAAAACGACGCCGTATCTTTATTTGGTGAGACTTGCCACGCACTACAATTATTTATGGGTGTATAACATTCACGCATGTCATTGTCATCAGACTCTTTCTATGTCTGTGGTCAAAATATAAATGCTCATGGGCTTCGAAATGGTTTCTAATGGGCCTCTAAGATCAATAATAGGCTCCAATTTGATCTTACCATTAAGCTTTCTTCTTATTTGAATAGTGTTTTCCTAACTATTGAGAGATTAAGGCACGTCTTCATATTCCATGATGATGGCTTATTCTTAATGATATTTTTGTCAAATCATATGCAATGAAATGGACACTTGGTTTATATTTATAGGTTCACTCCCACTATAAATCAAAGCCATATCATCTTCAACTCACCCGTAATTTATATTATCTGTTTAATCTTTTTTTCAGCTAGTGGTCACCACAAATCACTATAAATGTTTCGATCATTACTTTTGAAATGTATAATAGAGTGTTTCTTATGGCTCTCATATGCGTTTAGAAAGTCAATTTATTATTAAATAGGGTAGTTGAGATAAGACCAAGAAATGTAATCTGTATTTTATTCATTTCAATGTTCCAATTGGCCAACGCGGCATCAGATAACAAACAAATGAAATATTCCCCATCTTTCCAATATATATAGATAGATTTAAAACTAAATATATAGTGTACATATAATAATATTCTTCTAATCCTAATTATATTAAATATCAAACAAATATTCTGACCTTACAAATCAACATTCCCATTTTTTATGAACTCCACCCAGCAGCTCACTTTCTTTCCCACGTGGTCCTCACCCAAAATAAGAATCCTCCCATGAAGGGTACTTCTGTAAATTCCAGGTAAGGAGCTTTTTTAAGTGATACCTTCTATTATTCTCAACTCTGACTCAATCTGACGTCGTTCTGAGGTAAAAAGGTCATCACATGGGCCGTAACGAGATGAGGCTTTTAGTCAGTGAGGGCCCACATCGTCCTGAGTCAGTGTTTTACGCGGGAGACAAAGTTAGGTACTTAGGAGTTAGGTCAAAAGAGCCGCCACATCCGACAAAAGGCCAGCGCAAGAGTGACTGTAATTCCACTTAACGAAACATGACAAGTGCGCGGTGATCCTTTGCTCTGATCCAAAGCTCCTTCGTATATCATTGATGTATCTACCGGCGACCACGTCGTACTACTATCTCCGGCGGGAGTTGTCGACGACGATCCTGGTGCGGTCGTCGGTTTAGGATCTGGGCTCTGATCTTGAGATGACTTCTGACTGCAAAAAACAAAACGAAAAAAATTCATAGCCGTTAAGCAAATGTGTAAGTGATTTTGCCACGCATCTCCTCGAAATTGGAGATGGTAATGAAAAATCTCACTGGACCGTTAAGATCCACATCCCAATAAATATATCTCTCTTCTCGAGGATAAAAATTGGGACTATAAAACAAATTTGTGAAATAAAATAAAAGAAATCGTAATGAACACACATTTTCTTTTTGCAGTATAAAGCAAAATCCTATAGTAGATTCTTATTTTATTTCCAGCTATATAATTGGAAAAAAAATTAAAAAAAATTGGAAGTTCGTAGTTACTTCGATTGCACGGTAAGCAAAGGTAATTAATGGTTAGTAAATATGTTCTGTTGTAATTGACGAAAATACCCTCACGCATTAAAGCGTGTCCTCTCACTTAAACTTGATCATAAACTACTATTCATGCTAAATTCGGTGCAACAGTGAAGAAGATAATCTGATGACATTCCGATGTTTATTGACGAAATCACCCTCCCTAATCAAAGCGTTATCAGTAAAACAGAAGGGTATAAATGGAAATATCACCTGGTGTTAGGAGATGGGCAAAACGTGATGACGTAATTAGGGGACTCGGCACATGTGAAGGTACTACTCTGATCATCGTAAGCGTAGCTGTAAGCACGTGGGCAAGCGGTTTTAAACACCAACGAGTACGACGACGGTTTACACGTGTCAGGCGTACCAAACTCGCCGCTGCAACAATACTCCGGCGTACGGAAAGCTTCACACGCGCTTTTACATCCCATAGACTGTTTACCTCCGCCGTCTAAACTCGTCACCTTCAGCTCCGACGGACACGATCCGTTCAGATCTACAACGCATCCAGTGCTGCTACAGTTTAACCCCGAGCCTCCCTGTGGAACCACTAGCATCGGGACGTTGTAACCGTCAACGAGACTTACGTCATAGAAATCGAGACCACCAGATCCGTCTAGTGTAAATTCCGCTAGTGTCGCCGGAGGCGTTGCGCCGGATCCGGAGCATTCTAGAGTCCCGGATCCGCAATCTCCGGTGAGGCAAGTGAATTTACTGTTTGTGTCGGTGGTGCATTGAGTTCTTCCCCAGAATCGTCCGCCCCATGAAGTTGGAGCGTTTATTGTTCTCTCTTCGCCTTTTTGGAGTACGAATCCAGTCGTCGGAAGTGGTGGAACTCCAGCGTTTGATAGAAGTCCAGGCCAAACTGTGTATTCGCATTTGTTCACCATTATGAAGCTCGTTGATCTAACTCCTGTTGATAAACCAAAATCCACAAATCATCACATAGTCACAAGTATTAATCATTATTAAAGTCTATCTATGATAATCGGATAAGATTTCGTACCAGAAATGAACAAATGGGAGAAGATAAGGAAGATCAATGGCAACGTATGAGCCATTGGATTGCAGAAGAAGAAGAAGTGAAGGCTTAAGGATTAGTTTTAATGCTCTGTTTCTTCTTCTTCTTCTTCCTCTTCTTCTCTATTTGTTATTCAAGTAACAGAGACTTGAAGAGGATTCTGAGAGCGAAAGAGAGATGAGGAAGACGATGTGTGATTTATAGAAGAAGCATATTCCGTTGGCTTATCTCTCTGTTGGTAAAAATCAGGAGTATGTGTCGGTTGGTGGCTTATGGTACACCTGCTTACGTGGTCACACCTAATTGGGTTACAGTTTTTAACCGTTGAGATTAAGAAACAAAAAAAAAATGTATATAGTTAATACTTAATAGACATATGGAGCAGCGCTTTCATAATTAGACTATAGGATAATGGATTAGTCTGGTTCGAAAATAGTTAAATTACCACTAATTGTGTTGTCCAAGTTTGATTGATAATTTTCAAAGAAAATATCCAACTTCCTTTTGACATTCACTTTTATTTAGAAATATCTACAAAACGTAAAGTAATTTATATCTTTTTCAAGATTCTTTAACTTTACTGTACAATTACGCGATTATGATTTGTAACCACGTAGATGTGCAAAACAGTTATTTACTTTTTTTCTCTAATCTATGATTTTATAGCAATTTTCCGTAGAGATTTTATGCTTTCATTGTAACGTTGTTGTTTTCATCTAACAATAAGAACTAAGATGAGTCTAGTACAAAATGATGACGAGCTTCAAGAGTCCAAAACCATATAATTTATAAAACTATCATCGACAACTAGGTACGACTAGTGGACGTTTCAACGTCTATCATGATAATCGCGGGCCCTGTAAATTATGTTGGAGGATCCATATAATATCTTCGTTTTTAAATCTGTTTTCTCCAATACAAATTAAATATCTTTGCGTTTGATTGATCCATTGCAACGACATACACCCAAAATATGTGTACCGTACTTTTGCTTATAAATATGCACTGTACATCTCTGTAATACCCAAAGTATCTGTTAGATATTTTTTGTCAAAAGTGAAATTGTTGTTACTTTTTACTGTTTTGAAACGTGGTGTGAACTGTGAATGATAAAAGAAGATATAAAAGTGATAAATAAATTTTCAATAATTGCTTTGCGTGATTTTATGTTGTAGGACTAAATAGCGAACAATTTTGTCATTTTTTATTCAGACAAGTCACAAAACGATTAATAAAATCCTCAACTTATGTAGTTTTGCCGTTTTAACCACCAACTTCCGTATTTATTAAACCATATTCACCACAGAAAAGTCAGACTTAACTGAGGACTAATATTCGTTAAGACGCTGTTAACGACAACGTTATCTCCAACAAAAATGCCTGCCAAAGCTATCTCCATTGACAAAACAACCGCTTCCTCCATCTCACCACTATTTCAGCTTCTTTTTCTTTTGAGAATCCTGAAATTCCTAATTCTCCACTCTAAATCTCGATATGAGCTCAAACTCCCAAAAATCATCCGGGAAATTGATATGCTCAAATTAATACCCTATAATGACACTAAAGCAGTTGCTGCAGTAAAGTTAGGGATCGAACACGAGAACTCAAGAAAACTCACGCGGTAGATAAAAGATGCAGATTGTGCTAAGCAAACAATAATTGATGGGAAAACAAATGATTGAATTAAACTTAGGTCGATTTATATGGAAGGAAACTAGGCTCAGGAAAATTCTCAGGAAATCAATGATAAATAACAATTAATCAGTTAAAGTTCAATTCAATTAAGTGCCGTTCTTGAACTCAAACACGAAAATATAGTTAACCAACTGTCGTTGCGAAAACTAACTAAATCTAAAATCTAGAATTCCAAATCTCTTTGCAAATCCTACACAATAAACCAGCAATTAATTCAAGTTTGATATGTTCACAATTCGATTAAACCAAATCTCTTTGCAGATAATCGAATTGCTCACCCTAGGTTTTATCAGATTACTCAATTGCACTGTCGTGCCTAATCGATTAATCTAAGTTCTATGTTCTAGGTGATCAGATTAGAAATAGCTTTGAGAACAACCTATGGTGAAGAACTATTCAGGTTATGAACCCTAACAAATCAATCATCATAAATCAGAGAAATCCATATGAGAAAACCCTGAACCTAAAATGAGACTACTCAGACATGATAAATGAAACAAATAACATAACTGAATAAATCATGAAATTAAACAAAAGAATAAAAACAAGGGTTCGGATCTTCTCTATGATGAACAA
Source organism: Boechera divaricarpa (assembly GCA_026770425.1). Lineage (NCBI taxonomy): Eukaryota > Viridiplantae > Streptophyta > Magnoliopsida > Brassicales > Brassicaceae > Boechera > Boechera divaricarpa. The sequence continues at coordinate 26,297,365 of CM049182.1, read as the reverse complement.
AGTCTTGGATCCGTCTCCCTCACAAAAACTCTCAAATCCCAATGGTGGTTCCAGAATCAAAGTTCCAAGTAAAGTCTGCCGTCCCTAACCTAATGACTAAAAGTTTGCTTAAATAGGTCTAAAAACACGAGCTGAGTCTCTTTGTAAATAAGGGAAAGTATTGGACTTCTTATGGTGAGAATTCTCTTCCTTGGATATCTCTCTATCTCCGCGTCAGTTACGTCGGTATCGATCGATACCGGGATGGTGTCGATCAATACTCAGGCTTCAAAACGGATACTTTCTTCAGTTTGCTCCAAAAGGTTCCAAATGGTTCCAAAATCTCTAATTTCGTCCCAAACGTGCTAAGACCTGAAAAGACTCCAGAACGATACAAAAACACTAGAAAGACTCGATAAAAGAACTTATATCATGGCTAAAAATGGGTAAAAACCATGATATATCAGAAATCTTATGTTATTCGAGGCTTCCCGGCGAAGTGTGTGTGTGGAGGTGATGTGAAGATTTTCACATCAACGACGCAAGAGAATCCCGATCGGCCTTTCTACAGATGTGTAATGAAGAAAAAAGTAAGTGGTTCATCTCGATTTGTTACATAGGACCATTTGTTTAAGTGGGTTGAAGAATCGGTGCTTGAGGAGGTTGAAAATGCATTACCGAAATTTGGGAACCTCAAAAGGGAAGTTTAAACGCGCAAAATATTCTTCATGAGTACGTCTTCTTGCCCTTGTAAGTTTGGTCTTGGCTTTTCGACACTGGTCATCCGTAACAAGCAGGTTGTACTTCCTCCTTATCTCTGCTGCCATCTCCACAGTAGTCATTGTTGGCTCTACCCTCAATCACTCCTCAAATATTTCTGCAATTGTTGAACTCTTCAACATCCTAGAGTAAGCAGAGCGGATACATATGTGCCTATCTTCATAAACTTTAATCTGCAACCTGTTTTTGCTCTTCTCGTATGAGCAATACACTCTCCACTTATAATTGTACTCTTTGTCCGAGCAAACCGCACAAAGCTTCTTAGATTCAGACTTGTTTAGCTTGATATCGTATCCGGTTGTTAGAGAATACCTGAGAAGCGCTTTCTTGAATTCAAAAGCGAATCGAAATGTCTTACCCAATCTTAGAATTTCAGGCCCTTCATCTTCATCCTCATGTCTCTGTTCTTCAACATCCTTATCTGAAGGTGCATATAGATCCAGAAAGTTAGCTTCATTCCACAAATCAACTTCCTTGTCTGACGCATTATCTTCTCCTTCTTCACCATCGCTATCTTCACCATCGCTATCTTCACCTTCCACTTCTCCCTCTGAAGCTTCACTTTGCCATCTTCGTCGTAGTAATCTTCGCCTTCCGCTTCTTCAACGGTTCCTCTGACGTCGTTTCCGGCTATAGACTCCGCCGGATCTTCTACACTCTCTCGCCGTGACTCACCTTCAACCCCTGCTGCTCTCTCTCGCTGTGACTAGCCATCATCACCTGCTTCTCTCTCTCGTCATGACTCGCCTTCATCACTTGCTTCTCTCTCTTGCCATTACTCGCCTTCAGCGGCTACTTCTCTCTGTTTTCATGATTCAGCAAGGGCTTCTTCTCTCCGATGATGAGACGGTAAGTTCATGAGACTCACCATCGTCGATCTGGGAGAGTAATCGAGCTACCAATTTGAGAAGATTAGGGAGATTAATCGATTTGGGGAGAGTTAGAGGTGTTAGGAGACAAATCGATTTAAGTTCCAATTAGGGGTTTGATGGTTTTAGTATCCTAGTTATTAACGGCGTAATATCGCCGTTAACAGCGTCTTAACGGATGTTAGTCCTCAATTAAGTCTGACTTTTCTGTGGTGAATTTGGCTCGATCAACAGAAGTTCAAGGTTTTTTTTATGAATACGGAAGTTGGTGGTTAAAACGGTAAAACTATGTAAGTTGTGGGTTTTATTGACCGTTTTTCCATCCACTATTGTATATCGTAAAGTGCTATAAAATTTAATGGTCCTTTATGGTTTAGTATAATAAATAAGCCCAGCACAATTTCATCAAAAGCACAAATGTGACGTCCATTATTATGGTTGAAAACGCAGGTTGCATGAACTCTCGATCATAATCACTATTCAGAATTTCAGAGAACAAAATAAGCGTTAAATCCAACAGCTCAATAATAATTATCATCGAATTAATATATCATTTCGAAGAAAAAATGTAGCTAATTCTTGCCTCTAACACTTCTTGTTTACAGCACAAGCATCTCAAAAGTTTCTTTAATTTACATATATGTTTTTCTTAAATCACTCTTTCGCAATGAGACATGTCCTTCTCGAGGTGTTGTTTGTGACCTCTTTGGTCGTCTTGGAGTTGATCTATGCGTTTGCACCAATCGTATCGTATCAATGGGTCATCTCTAATTCTCAACGTTCCATTCTTGATTGCAACAAGCAGGTTCCATCGATGATTCGCTTTATGCTTAATATGATTTTAAGTAATTATATATATATGAAATAATACATGATCAATTAACAGATCATAGTGATCAACGACATGTTTCCTGGACCGATCCTTAATGCAACAGCAAACGATATCATAATCGTCAACATTTTCAACAATTTGAACGAACCCTTTCTTATGACGTGGTAAATATTTCACACTTAATTAGGTGTCTTTTTGTATTGGTTTTGGTTTAGTCATATTTGCTATCAAAACCTTTATATATATATATAAAAAAATAAAAGGAATGAATTAAAATTGCGGAAGAACTCGTGGCAAGATGGAGTTCGAGGGACAAACTGTCCCATACTACCGGGGACGAATTGGACGTACCGTTTTCAGGTGAAGGATCAGATCGAAAGTTACTTTTACTTTCCGTCGCTTTTACTTCAAAAAGCTGCCGGAGGATACGGTGCTATTAGAATCAATACCCCGAAACTTGTGCTAGTTCCATTCCCAAAGCTCGACTATGAATACGACATCTTGATCGGAGATTGGTTCTATGACGACCATACGGTAATTTTTGTTTTATTTTACCGTATAATCATCGTAATTACCATCTAAAGTGATCTCCTATATTAATTTTTAATTATTAAGCAAGGTTACTGTAGGTTTTAACTTTTAACATATATAATTATACTAGATTTGATAATTTATGTGTTTGATGAAAATAAAAAATGTTGAGTATTATCTTGCATTTTTATTGAATGTTATGTATCTAGTTTTGTTGTAAAAGATGTTTGGGTTGATTTGCATAACACAAGTAATTTGTTTTGTAAATGGTTTGATGAAGGATATGAGAGCTTCACTTGACACCGATCACAGTTTGCCAACTCCTGATGGTATTCTTTTTAACGGGCGTGGTCCTGAAGAGACATTCTTCGCATTTGAACCAGGTGAGGTTTTTTCCGTAATATATTACACTATATGTCATATGTTATCTCTAATATTCTAATAACACACAAATGTACGTTTTGTTTTGTGCTTAATGACAGGTAAAATGTATAGGCTAAGAATATCAAATGTGGGTCTCAAAACATGCTTAAACTTCAGAATACAAGACCATGATATGCTTCTAGTTGAGACAGAGGGTACGTATGTTCAGAAACATGTTTACTCGAGCCTGGACATCCATGTGGGGCAATCATACTCAGTTGTTGTCACTGCTAAAACTGACCCGGTTGGAATTAACCGCTCCTACTACATATTGGCCACAACTTGGTTCACTGATTTCTACCTTGGCAGTTTAGCTTTAATTCGATATCCCAACTTTCCCTCGACCCGGTCGGATCAGTTCCACTCGCACCTGGTTCGTGGGATTACGTTTCCTCGGTTGAACAAGCCCTATCCATCAGGTAAATAAATACCTCATTTTTTAGAGGAAACATACAACTTGTTATGAAATTTTTACTTTTAGTTTCTGGAGCTTGGTTTGAGAGAAACAGAGTTGGATATAACTTAGTGGATGATGTTTCACGGTCAACAATTCAGGTTAAATCAAATTACAATTTCGTAATTAACGTATTAAACTAGAGATTAGTTTTAGAGATTTTTTTTTTTTTTTTTGGGTTTAGGTTTATCCATATTCGTGGGCCGCAATACTAATAGTTGTGGATAATCAAGGAATGTGGAATGTGAGATCACAGAAAGCAGAGCAATGGTATCTTGGTCAAGAGGTTTATATGAGAGTTAAAGGTAAAGGAGAAGAAGATCCTTCAAATATTTCGGTTAGGGATGAAAATCCGATACCGGAAAATGTCATCCGTTGTGGCAGAGTTCTTTAATAACTAATTGTTTTAAATAATTAAAATCAAAGGGTATTAGTAAAAAACCAAATAAAAACAGTTTAAAGGAATGAACTTTCTAATCATCAGAAAATATTAGGATCGGTGCATCACTAGAATCATACGACCGTCGTGAGATTTTAGATCAAATCTCATCATTTGAATCCTGATTATAAGGTCAAAAACAAAATTTTATAGAGAAATTGATTGCAATATGATTTAAAGACTACTAATCATGTGGATCTTAGGGTTTGGGATTCGGTTGTGACAAACGAGTTTTGGTTTAATAGGCTTGCATAATTGTTATCTGCAAAACCGGCCCAGCCCAGGTTTGTTTTGACTGGATCTATATTGTCACATCAATTCTGTATTTTTTTTGTTATTAATAGGAAAATGATAGAATCTTAAAAACCAGACATCCGCCAAAATATTGAAATGAAAATATTGTTGCCGTATATGATGAACTAATAACGTGCTCCCATTTCCTCTATGTTCCCTTCAATGACATTTTTACAATAAGTTGGGAGCAAGTAATTACCAAGAACAAATGGTTGGGAACAAGTATATGTTTATAAAAAAAAATAAAAAATAGGATCATTTTTTACAAGTTCAATTATTGATATTGACGTTACGTATAAACAGTAGATCGAACTTGACATATATATAAAAAAAAAAAAAAATTGGATGAAATCTCAGATCTTACTACAGTCTACATCTACTTACATGTGCTATGACATTATTATTTTTCTATATGCTATAATTATTTTTTGTTATGATAGATCCAAACGCAATTGGTGTGAGGATATTTTTATACTATGATAATTCAACCGATTTCAATTATTTGGTTTTATCGTTTACGTAGAAATAGATAAATGTATTCAAGATCTCCAGATCGTTGTTACATCTAGCTACATGTGCTATGTCACTCTAAACAACTAAGAGACTCACGACAAGTTATTGTAGAATACATTTCCCATCTATCTTGTAATGCATAAATAAATATTACTGTTTCTATGGTTATAGTTCAAAAAAGTAGAAGTCTCCTGATTTGTGGATCTAAGGTCTGAAAACGAGTCCAAATATGAGCCATATTGTGATTTCTTCTCTATCAATGTAGACAATTTAATTAGTGAAAATATTGATTTTTTTTTTGTTCATTTCATATATTAGTACGGATTTCAGACCATGATTTATTTGGAACTTAAAAAAAAACCTAACAAAGAAAAAGAGCTAAAACAATAGTATCGATATTAAATAAATCTACAATAGTCAATAGTAATATTTAATGATATAATCTATATAAGAAAAACATAAAGCTATCACATTTATTTAAATGGTATGATGTATTATTCAATTATATTTTTAATATAATTAATTATAAGTTGGTATGATGTATTATTCAATTTTATTTTATTTTTTAATTTCAAAGAATTTTCAATATCACGGTTTTTATCAGATTTACTTTTTTTTTTTTTGTCGAAATTGATAATTAAAACTATTTTGCAATAAATTTCAAAACAGAGAATAAAAAAACAGGGAGGGGAAGAAGAAACGGTTATAGCTGGCAAGACCCATCTTCCCCACTCTGTCAAATTTGTCACTACACCAAAAAAACTCTCCCGCCTCTATCTCCATCTCTCCCTTCTTATTCTCTCCTCTTCTCTCATCAGATCTCAAATCTTCATCGATCAATCATCATGAGAGAGATCCTTCACGTTCAAGGCGGCCAATGCGGTAACCAAATCGGTTCCAAATTCTGGGAAGTTATCTGCGACGAACACGGCGTTGATCCCACCGGACGTTACAACGGTGATTCCGCCGATCTCCAGCTTGAACGTATCAATGTTTATTATAATGAAGCATCTGGTGGTAGATACGTTCCTCGTGCTGTTCTCATGGATCTCGAGCCTGGTACTATGGATAGTATCAGATCCGGTCCCTATGGTCAGATATTTCGTCCTGATAACTTTGTTTTCGGCCAGTCCGGCGCCGGTAATAACTGGGCCAAAGGTCATTATACCGAAGGTGCTGAACTCATTGATGCTGTTCTCGATGTTGTTCGTAAGGAGGCTGAGAATTGTGACTGCCTTCAAGGTATATCATAAAACTCGATTTTATTATGAATCTGGTGGTGTTTTGATCATTTATCGCACGGTTCAATCATTGTTTTGGTTTTTGATCACTGTTGTGTGTTTTTTAGTAACCGATGATCTCGATTTCACTTTTTTTTTTTTTTTTTAATTATGTTAATCATCCTGGCATTGCACTAGTTCATCTCTCTCAAATCGTGTTTTGATATTTGATGACTGTTTCTCTTCATTGATCTCATCATCAAGATCATGGTTCTGATTACAGTTTATGAATTACGTGAACATGATCCTTCGATGTTCTTTTGCTCATGGAGTGAGTCGGTGCTTCTGTTTCAAATAATGCATATTTTCTCAAGAATCAGATGTTAATTACTGTTTAAAGTGAGCTGTTAACACTTAATGATTGGCCAGCAATTAGATTTGGTCAAAAAAAAAAAATTTAGGAAAAGGTTAACGTTATTGTATCTAAAAGACAATATCCTAATTTGGCGGTTGTGTTATTGTGGCCCCTAATGTTTTGTTCCAGATTTGTTACAGTGGATCACAATTATCACGTGAACCTTAACCATTGTCGATTTTTTTTAATAGCACTTTGGGGAATACTGTAGTGTTGACATTATCGAGGTGAAACATATCATATTTGTGAGATAATTGACTAGGCAAATGGGTCATGAATTCATGATTGGTTTCACATAGAATAACATCTCAATACTTTTTGGATCTGGTCTGGACATAAAAGAAAAGTCCTTTAGTACATTGTTACATGAGCATTTATAATTTGATGAACTGCCGGTATGATTTGGTTAACCGGAATCTTTATCGAACCTGACATTTGGATTATGTTTAGTTGCAATTCAAGTGACATTCTCAACATTACGGATACATTGTTTCACTTTCACATTTTTGTGTCTCATTTCATTATTACAGGGTTTCAAGTATGCCACTCTCTCGGAGGCGGCACAGGTTCAGGAATGGGAACTCTGTTGATATCAAAGATCCGTGAGGAATACCCAGACAGGATGATGCTCACATTCTCTGTTTTCCCATCTCCAAAGGTCTCAGACACAGTCGTTGAGCCTTACAATGCCACTCTCTCAGTCCACCAGCTCGTAGAGAACGCTGATGAATGCATGGTCCTCGACAACGAAGCTCTCTACGATATCTGTTTCCGCACTCTCAAACTCAGCACTCCTAGCTGTAAGTACCAAGTTTTGTGCCGAGAAAAGCTAATGTTCTCTTGGTTCCTAAATCCTGAGACGATCATATATGTACATTTGCAGTTGGAGACTTGAACCACTTGATCTCTGCAACAATGAGTGGTGTGACTTGCTCTTTAAGGTTCCCTGGACAACTCAACTCTGACCTAAGGAAACTCGCCGTGAACCTTATCCCATTCCCACGTCTCCATTTCTTCATGGTTGGTTTCGCGCCTCTCACTTCCCGTGGCTCTCAACAGTACATCTCTCTCACAGTCCCCGAGCTGACCCAGCAAATGTGGGACGCCAAGAACATGATGTGCGCAGCTGATCCACGCCACGGACGTTACCTCACAGCCTCGGCCATGTTCAGAGGGAAGATGAGCACAAAGGAAGTTGACGAACAGATCCTGAATGTCCAGAACAAGAACTCATCCTACTTTGTTGAATGGATCCCAAACAACGTGAAGTCCAGCGTCTGCGACATTCCACCAACCGGGATCAAAATGGCTTCTACGTTTGTCGGAAACTCGACTTCGATCCAGGAAATGTTCAGGAGAGTGAGCGAGCAGTTCACTGCCATGTTCAGGAGAAAGGCTTTCCTTCATTGGTACACAGGGGAAGGAATGGACGAGATGGAGTTCACTGAAGCTGAAAGCAACATGAATGATCTCGTCGCTGAATACCAGCAATACCAAGATGCTACTGCTGAAGAAGAAGGTGAGTACGAGGATGAAGAAGAAGAAGTTTACGAATCTTGATTTCAAATCTCTCAAAAGAACACAAACCCAAAAGATTAAAAAAGAAGTCAATTCATCTCTCTCTTTTAATGCTTGAAAGCTCTATTTTCTCTCTATGCCTACTACTACTACTACTACTACTCTATATATACATATCAAGTTGAATCTGGGAAATGTGTTTGTTTGTTAGTATTCGTTAAAGAAGTTCTGAGTTCACTTTTTCTTTGTGGTTTTTTACTTTTTCTTGTTGTATTTGCTTTTGCCCTTTTGGTTTGATCTTTCCTTCTCATTACCTTGAAATAATAATGTGTCCACGTATCTCCCTTTTTTAGCCGTAAGCCTTTGTTTCATATTCAAAAAGGGATACTAAAACTTGCCTTTTTTCCCAATGGAAACTTGCAATTTTGGTTGAAGAATATTCGTATCAAAATCCTACATTTCTGCTATATATTAGGTAGGTAGGTAGAAAAAAGCCCAAAAAAAAAGGTTATTTTAAAAATATTCATCCTTACTTGAATTTGTATGACGAGATGAATCTAGTATAAAGCTTCTTGGATCGAATCAAACCTAATCTTCTTTGCCTTGCTTGAGCAGCTGCTTGGACTTTACTTGCCACTCTCTGAAACCCCACCATCGCGGCGATTCGGTTACCTTCCTCTGCAGCTGGAAGGTTCAGATCAAAGCCACGACGTCGTTCCAAGCTATCCATTCGCAATTCCACATCCCTCACGTTAACCGTACGATTAACGGATATCGACGGTTGCAGATGACACAGATTTTGATCAACTCTAATGGGCTGGGCTATTAACCCAACTTGCGCCCTAAGTAAACCCATCTCCGCCTGTATATTCACAGAATATTATCCAAAAAGGAAACAAATATAAAAAAATCTCACATTTTTGGGAAACAAAAATTAACAGGAACAAAAAAAAAAAAAAAAAAAAGACCTCGAGAACTGAACAGGATGTGTTTGGCTGAGAAGAAGTATGATTTTTCGTACAAAAGTCTTCTTCTAAATCTTTTTTAATCTGTCGTTTATGTCAAAACACACAAACAAAAAAACAATTACTCAGCAACCAATTCAACACATCAGATTGATTTATACAAATACAAATAAAAAAGTTGAATAACATAAACCAGAAGATCAATCTAAAGGTTTTTTTTTTTTTTTTTAATCAAACAAGTCAATAGATTAAAGAAAAAAAAATAAGAAATCTCTAAGAGACTTACGGTTTGAGAATTGGTTTTCTTGGCCTCACCGGTTAAGCACGACGAACTTGAATTACTTCCCATATCGCCGACCTCCGTACACGGCAGAGATTTCATCACCGGAGGATGCAGGAGAAAAGAATAAGACCTTTTTTTAGTGCGACCCCATTTATGGAACAAAGGAGAATCAGAAGAGAATACAACAGGATGCGAAAGTTCCAATAAGGCTGAAGAAACATCGTACTCAATACTATCGAAAAAAGCTTCTTTCTTGCCTTTGCCGTCACGGTAACGGAGAGGACCGTGATCTTCCATTGATATACTCTGTTTCGTCTTCTTCTTCGACATTGGGGTTTGAGTAATGAATGGGAAGAGACACGAATGTTTTTTCTGGGAGTCTTCTTCTTCGGCTTGAAAAGATTGGGTTAATAATGAGATAAATCTTTCTCAGAAGATTTGGTTTCGTTTTTTTTTTTTTTTTTTTTTTTTTTTTATTTTTTAGTTTTATAGGTTAGTTTTTTTTCAGCTTTTTATAATATTTTTTTTTTTTTTTTTTTTTTTTCATATATCTCAGAGTTTGATGGTCTAGCTTTATGACACGTGTCACTACATTTTTAAGTTTCTTATTTTTGATTTTTGGGTTTCTTGTTTTCGTCGTAATTACCTTTTTCGCCATTTAATTGCTGTCATTTTTGGAAGAAAAAAATAAAATCGAGTTAATACCCAATAGGTCATGTAAAAAAACATGCTAATGTTGCTTCTATTTTCTAAACATCATTTTATTTATAATATTATTTTCACTTCCATATCGAATCATGATCACCTTGAATGGTCTCTACTTCTTTCTCAAACCAAAAACCTCACAAGGTTTCGTTCTGATCAAACTAATGTTAAATTTGATGATGAGCTTAACAAGTCAGTAAAAGATGTGTTGATTTTTTTTCTTTTTAGTTAGTTTTTTGTGTTTGTAATTAGACTCACTAAGTTTCATTTGCTTGTTAGAAACCCCAAAATTGTGGCTCCTGTAAAGGAACCAAAATTTAAATGTCCAATGTGTATTTGTCCATTTACTGAGAGGACATGTCAACAAAGTGTGGTCAGTATTTTCTGCAACAATTGCATAAAGAATGCAATATCTCGTCAAGCTAAATGCTCTATGTGTAGAAGAAATATCGCTGGAAAAGACCTGATCCGAGTCTTGTACCAAAACAATCTGGTTTCTGACATGAGATTTTGGTTCAAGTTTTCCTGTAAACAATGGATCGCTATAGAGATAACAGTCAACACCACCATTGTTAAATTTCAATGACAATAACCAAATGAAAAATATATATATTTGCAAGAACTAAATGTTAATAGAGTAGTCACTAAGTCCTAAAGTTCCTAATATCTGAATGGTTCCAGGATATGAAGTTCTGAAACTGAAACTGATAGGTGTCTTGTTCAACCTTTCTACTTCCCTGATCAAAACGTTCAAGGATATCAAATCTACAATATGGATTCCAGAATTACAATTTACAATATTTGCTAACATATGCATTCAATTAATAAGCGAACCTGTTCACTTGACTGAACTATTACAGTCTACAGAAGATAGCTCTTTCTCAGTCTACATAGTTGCTATTTTTACGAGTTGTGCATCGAGTTAACATCGGTTGAGCCTACGAGACCTCCTTAATGGCTTTACTACGAGACCTCCTTCTTACTAACCTTGTCTTCCATTTCAGCCACTTTAGCCATCAATCTTGAACATCAGGAATCTAACAATTGCTCTCACCTGATTCCGATTTGCAAGATAAACGATCTCTTTCCTTCAAATCAAGCAATAGATTATATTTAGCGTTTTAATTAAGGAAAATAACTAATGCAGTATAATTGCTTTTTATGTGCTCTGGTGAACAAAAAATATTATTAAACTTGAAGATGAAGAAGTAGCATTTAGCAAGAATTTTAATGTTCAAAACTTTTACATTAAAACAAATAAACGGCCAAGTTAATGTTTGAGATTAACAATTTTTCTTTTAATTTTTGTGAAATATGATGTGTCAAACTCTCATGAGATAAAAGCCTCTCTTTATATAATAGACAATAGATAGTAAGAAACTGAAAGAATGTGAAGGAAAAAAGATTTAAACATACGATGCAATTGAATTTGTTTTTTTTCCTTGTGAAGTAATATAATGATGACATTTACCAAATCATATAATATAATTCAATCGATTTTAGTTATTTAATTAATAAAAATAGTTTTCAAAGAGCCATATACTAGCTATATAATCAATATTACACTTTTAGTTACTTAACAAAAATACATTTTTAACTACGTACTTAGCAAAAAATACATTTTAGTTACATATTCTTATGTTCACGAGATAGAAGAGATGAGATGTTTAGATCCTAAAATATAGAAATGTAGTTGACAAGAAATAATAAAAATGTATAGATAAACATGGAGAACTTTTCAGCCTAACGATTTTTCGGTTGATTTTTTTCCCTATTTTAAAGGATTCGATAAAATCTAAAATTTAAGAAAGAAAAATAAAAGTAAATTGGAATACTTGACTTTATCACTCTTAACTTCCTAACATGTATCCTTGGCGAACAAGCATATACAAATATATATTCACACACATTCATGTTTTGTCCATTTACTTGGAAATATGTTTTCTTCTTCTCTGCTTCCTGAAGTTATTATTCTCAAAATCCTCTCTTTTCTTCCGGGCAAAACATTACAAAAACTTCGATTAGTTTAAAAGCAATTCAACTCCTTAATCTCCGAACCCTACCTCCTCCGTCTCCACCACCGCCATGCCCTAAACTCTTTCTCTGTCCTAACGGCCTTTACCGGTTCCCACGGATCCCTAACCGTAGATCTCAAACTCTTCCTCTTCACCAAACCCAACGACGTTACTCTCGCCGTTCTCACTGCTCGCAAAGTTTTTTGGATAGACCTTCTTCCAGAACCTTATCGCAACAATGAGCAAACACTAAAACCCATCACAAAGCGCTTCTTTGGACAAAGAATCAGAGTATTCTCTTCTAACCATCAGTTTATCTGTATCGTGACCGACAAGGAACATTTTCTATTTGACCCTATTAGCCAAAAAATCCTAGAAATACCACAATCTTCCACTTCTTCTTCTTCCCCTTCTGTTGTCTCCTTCGGCTTCGTTTCCTCAACATTACAATACAAAATCATCAGATTTTTTCTTCCTTATCACCCAATCTGCAAATTCGAGATACTCACTCTCACAATCAATGGAAGAAATTACAATCATCATCTCGAGATCTCACCATGGAAATCACAAGAACAAGAGTGTCCTTACCTGAACAAGAGTGTCCTTACCTTCTAAAACCATACCCTCCAGCTCACGCTGATGGATTCCTTTACTGGATAACCAAACATGTTCCACAGATCGTGTCTTTCTCTTTAGAACAAGAGAAGTTCTCTGTTCTGCCTCCACCGCCATGTTTTGAAGACAACCCTAAGCACCGTTTTAGCTTATGTGGAATCAGAGGGAATCTCTGGGTAGTAGACTACAATTCTCTTGCACCAAACATGGAGCTTTGGATGATGAGTGGCTCAAATGGATCTGCTTGGATTAAAACGCACCGTATCGAGCTCAAAAAAAACATTCGTCCGTTACTATCCAACGTTTCCGATCAGGATTCATGATATACAATCTGATTGTGTGATCTTCCAGGTTCTGTTTCCCAGTCAGATACATATTTATTACACGAGCAAGAATGAAGTGGAGGACTTTGAGGGTTTATTATGCGGAGAGTTACGGCTTTGTTATTATACTGATGGCCTTTTGTCTCTCTAAACTGTACTTGTTGTGAGATTAATCAAAACTCTAATTTATCTTTTAAAAATATAGGACAAAAGTCACAAAATCATTCATGTTTCCCTATGATTTTGAACTTTTTTCTTTTTTTTTTTTATAGATGACAAAAGGTATAATCATTTTATGGAATCATGAAACAGCCTAAAACACAAAGCAAGATATTCATACATACTTGAAGAAACAATCATTTTACAACACACAAAAATCCACAATAGTTATGCAAGAAAAAACACAAAATAATTATGAATCAAAATTACACAATCCAGTTAAATCATTTAACAATTTATACATCAAATATTCTAAAATGAAGAGTACATAAATTTATATATTAAAGAAAAACGATTCAATACCACCATTAATTTTTCAATGGATACAAGGCAGGCAAGAGTCGTTGGCTTACCACGAATCTAATTTACACCTAAAACACGTGTCACCGTCTCAAAGTGTTAAACTTTTCGACTTTTTGTTTTGTAAGAAGAAAAAAGGAGTAATGTTAAGCTATGGGTGCGTTACGAATTTGACAATTTCCAGTTTCCCACTCCACATCCAAAAAAACAGTGTAATAGTAATAATCACTTGATCGTCCAAAATAATCAATCCGCACATAAAAAGAGACAGATCTGGTCCTAAAGGTTTCGACTTTACTGTTTCTATTTTTGGTAAGAAAGTGAAAAGAAGCGAATCGAAAAGATGAAGGCGGCGAAGAGGCCGATCCACGCCGTGACTACATGGGTTCGCCGGCAACCACCAAAGGTTAAAGCTTTTCTCGGTGTTGTTTCTGCCATGACTGCTCTGGTTTTGTTAAGAATGATTGTTCATGACCACGACAATCTTTTTGTCGCTGCTGAGGCTGTTCATGCCCTTGGTATCTCCGTCCTTATCTACAAACTCACCAAGGAGAAGACTTGTGCTGGTAATCATCGATTTCTTGCGAAAGTTTCGATATTTCTTGATTTTGAAATTTTGGGTTTCGTGGCTTAGGCTTTGATTAGGGATGAGTGATTCTGAAATTGATTTTCTCCCGATCCATTTCTATTTGGAGGTAGGGTTTGTCTGATGCTATTTAGGGCTTTTTTTTTCCAGGAAGAACTTCAATTAGAATTGGGTAGATTTGAGATTGAATCTGTTTGATGAACACTTGAGTTAATGAATTTGCAATCTTTATTATTGGTGTTTTGACAGGATTATCTCTGAAGTCACAGGAGCTAACGGCTCTGTTTTTGGCGGTGAGACTGTATTGTAGTTTTGTGATGGAATATGATATTCACACATTGCTTGATTCGGCTACATTGGTGACTACACTTTGGGTTATCTATATGATCCGTTTTAAGCTCAAAGCTAGTTACATGGAAGACAAAGACAACTTTGCTATCTACTACGTCGTAAGTTTTTGATCCTCTATTGTTTCTTGCTTGGAATCTCATTTATATTGATTCTTTTTCGAAATCTCAACTTGTGTCTTTGAAGAAGGTTAAGTAGCAACCTTTATTTCATTTAGTTTCCGTATTAAATCACCTAAACAGCTGCTTTTTCTTACTCAATACAGAACATTTTGCTAGATTTCCTTTGCTAATACCAATTTGAGTTTCATTGTAGTGACTTGCTGTCTAGTTGTGAAGAGTGTATTTTTGTCCATTTCGATAATAATATTTCCTAGCCTTTTCATATATGGCTGCAGGTTATTCCATGTGCTGTTCTATCTGTTCTCATTCACCCATCAACACATCACCATATAATCAACAAGATTTCTTGGGCTTTCTGCGTTTACCTTGAAGCTGTTTCAGTTCTCCCTCAACTTAGAGTCATGCAAAACACTAAGGTACATTTAAAATCTTGAAACCAGTCTCTATCCTTTACCGATTTAAACTAGTAATGCATGTCTTGTCTCAGATCGTGGAGCCATTCACAGCACATTATGTATTCGCTTTGGGGATAGCCAGGTTCTTGAGTTGTGCACACTGGGTCCTTCAGGTTTTTTCTTTGTTTTTTTGGCCTCCTAACTATAAAGCTCCATATATACACAGCTTTGTAAACTTGATTGTATTATATAATAATAATTTGACGATGGTGTAGGTTTTGGACACTCGAGGGCGGTTATTGACTGCTTTAGGATATGGTTTCTGGCCTATAATGGTCCTCCTCTCTGAAATCGTCCAAACCTTCATTCTCGCTGACTTCTGCTACTACTATGTCAAGAGGTAAATCATAAATTTTTTGCTTGTTATCGCGTATACGATGGATGATCTAATGACATTGATGGGTGTTCTGAGATTCGATGTTTTTGGTGTTGGGCAGTTTAATGGGTGGTCAGCTCGTTCTTCGTCTCCCATCAGGTGTAGTGTAAAATTTGATGAAAAAGAGAGAATAAGAAGATACGGTGTTGTTTAAGGTTATGGTGTGGAGTAATGCTCCATGTCTTGCAGGCTAATCGTTTTGAGTCTTCTCTAATCTCTCTTCTTTTTTTCTTCCTTTATGTTTTTTTCTTTCTTGGATGACTTGTAAAGAAAAAGGGAATTGATTAGAGATTTTGACATATTAATTTAATATTAGTCTTTCAGCTTTTAATATCTTCTAAATAAACATTAAAAAATATAAATATTTACATCACATTACTATTACATTAAATAACAAAATTTATTATTAAAGATATTTTAGTCATTAAATTTAATATCTCATTAAAAATATTTTAGTCATTAGTTATTATGTGATCATTTAATTAAAATCAAATATTATTTAAGAAAATTAAATCAAATATATTGAAATTTACCTAAATATTTTTTAAATATCTCATTACTTATTTACCGAAACCACTTATTCAATCTTCTATAATTATTATCAAGATTTTAAGGAAAATATTCATTTGTAATAAATAACAAATTTTAAAATAACATGCATTGCATAAATTTCTAAATATCTTTATGTTTTTTGTTTTTAAAATTAATCAAAATCTTTCTAACAAAAAAATAGTATAATCGATAATATCAATAAACATGTAAATATTATCAAAGGTTTTATTTTTCAAAACCTAAAACCTACATTACATGTTTATCTTTTTCTAGAAAAAAAAACCAAAATAAAACCTAAAACACATGATTTTAAATTCTAACCACTAATAAAAAAAACTAGATTACGATTTTGTTGATTTATTGATTTATAGATCATGAGTATAAACCTTATATGTCATCAATATTTTTTATACTCTAGATTACGATTACTTAATCTTAACAAAAGAATATATTTTCTCATTATAATAAAATCTTAACGAAAACTCATTTTAGCGTGTATAAAATTTTAGAATAAATATAAATATATTAATCTATGCTGTAACACGGGACTAATTCTAGTATTATTTAGTTTTATCATCTTATGTTGTTGGCAGAAGCAATTTGATGTATGTGTTAGAAGAAAGATTGAGAAAAATACTAGCGGGAGGGACTGTGAATTTAAATGCAACCTATATACAAATTTATAATACCGGCAAAAAACACATATTTTTCAATCATAGGGAGGTAAAATATGATACTCTCATGCTTTATTGTGAGTTACTTTTTTTGTTACAAATTAAATTGCTTGTTTTATTTACTGTTACTTTATATGGTCAACAGACAACTTAAGAAAGAAAATAAACAGAAATTAATTAATATGAGGAAATAAGTAATATTATGTAACCTTATCAGAAATATACAGTATATTCATCTCAACGTTTGGTAATTTAGGGGTGGGCCAAAAAACCTTATCCGAAAAAACCGAATCGAACCGAACCGTAATTAGGTGATTCGATTTGATTTCGGGGTCTTCCAAAAACCTGTTTGGTTATAATTATTAAAATCTTTTAGTTTCGGTTTGGTTCGGTTTAAAACCGTAAAACCGTTCGGTTTTTATAGGTTTCTAATTTTTATTATAATACCACTTGTTAGTTAGCTTTTAATCATTTTTGTAATATTTATGTTTTTTTTTTGGTGTTATAAGTTACATGAATAAATTTCCTAATCTAGTGATATTTGTTTCTGAAATTTTTTATATCAATACATGTTGGAAAAGAGAAAAATAAAACTCATGAAAGATAATATAGTTTATATTTAGGCATGGGCTTTCGGTTCGGTTCTTTCAGTTTTTTTGGTTATGGTTCAGTTTTCGGTTATCCGAACTCAATAGTATTCGGTTCTTTCGGTGATATTTTATTTGGTTTTTGGTTTTTGGTTCTTTCGGTTTATTTGTCAATAACCGATCGGTTAACCGAAATTTTAGTTTACACTATAAGGCATGACTCCCGGTTTACAGCATAAGGCATGACTCTCGGTTTATCTCGGTTTAGACATATGTTTATTTTGGTTTTTTGGTTTTATTTCGAGTTTTTGGTTTTATTTCGTTTTTTTTTGGTTTTATTTCGGTTATTTCCGGGTTTCGATTTTTATAAATTTTTGAATTTTTATTGTTTTTTTGTTTTTACTAAAAACCAAAAACCGAACCGAAAAAACCGAAATAAAACCGAATAAACCGCCGAATAAACCGAAAGTCCAAGCCTAGAACTTTATAAAAATATTATGTTTAACATTTAATTGAAAAAATATGTCGGAATGTACTCACAGTTTCAGATAATTTAAATAAAAAATAATACTATTTAAGATAAAAAAATATATATATAGATATATCTTTTTTTTAATGGGTGAAAAATCATGAAAAAACCGAAAATAACCAAGACCGAACCAAAACCGAATTGCATATAGTTTTTATATTTTTTTTATAAAACCGATAAACCGTAAACCTGAAAAAAACAAACCGAATTATATATGATTTTTATAAAAAAATATGATTTCTATATGGGTTCAGTTTTTATAAAACCAATAAATTGTTAAACCGAACCGAAATTGTACGCCAACCCATATTTGGTATTGTGAGAACTGGGAAAACCAGTGAATACGTTGTTTTACCAAATAACTATTTTCGACTTTTTCTTCAAACGAAATACTTACAATAACTCAATAAGACTCAAGAGCAATGATGATTGATGCTATTGTTTGTTTATTTCAGCTATTTTAACTTTTATTTGTTAGTTGTTTTTTTTTTCTTTCATCTAATTATTTGTTAGTTCTTTTAACTGAAAAGTTTTCAAGACTGAGCTTATTCAAATTTGTATTTTATATTGGATTCGACTCTTTTGGCGGCTGCTACAGCTGGATTCTGTAACCATGTCACCTAATATTCCACCAATTTTTTGTTTTTTAATGTATAATTACTGGATATTGATTCATATATATTAATTACAATGAATAATAGTTTTTTTTGGATGATATTTAGATGCCAATCCAAACATAATACATGTGGACATCGTTTTGTTAAAATGTTTCGAAGCATTTTCGTGGATGAACTATGTCATGGTTTTCGGAGACTCGACCAAGCATCAAATACTTCAGTTAAAGAGGTGTGTCTATCTCAACTAGAGATGTTAATTTGGGTATGCAACTCCATTTATTAAATAGATATGTTTTAGGAAAATAAATCCATATAAATTCATTTATCAAATAAAGTTAAATGAAGTTAACTGAGTTAATAAAAGCCGACATAATTTCATTGATAAGGATGATGATGATTCCTCTGGGCTCACTCATCTCTCTTTTTTTTTTGTGTTCCTCGTGTTAATTCGAGGTAACCGTTCCGGCTCTCAAATTAAAGTAGAGTTTGCCTTCTCCGGTGACAGCATATTTGTCTCCGATGCAACAGCGTCACGAATTTTCTTTTTCCGGTTGATCCCTACGATTCTCTACCATGGTTCACCGGCAACATTCAGTGGCTTATATCCGTTGGCCACGGTTTCTAACGGTTCGAATGCTCTCTTTTTAACAGACCTACTAATCTCAACACTGTTTATAAAATTATAACACGTTTTATCGACCGAAGTGTACATCGAACAATGTCAATACTTTTATGATCTTAATTTCTTATTTTCTCAACTTCTTAAAATAAAATCCCCAAAACATGTTGAAATATAATTACGTGTTTATTAGATTATTCGATAGGTGTTTGGTATCAGTAGATACTGATTGTCGCAAAAAGAACTAAAATGGTTTGGTAGAACAAAAGAGCATGGACCAAAGCCATTTGTATGAGGTAAACCTATTTAGTTTACAACAACGAAATGTATGAATTTCAACTCATATTTCTCTGTTTATCAATAACAAAAACAAAAATAAAAGTCACAGACTTTGAGGATACGTATTTACAAATCACAAACTTTTAGTTTACTGCTAACTTTATGTAAATCCTAAATCAACTAGAATAAAACATGTAACAAAATAACGTCAAATTCTTTTGATTAATTATGCGTTTCTTCATTTCTTCAATTTGCTTACACCATCTCGATCATATATGCAACGATTCATTTTAAAGCATTACCAAAATCACATTAATTTTGGTAACTATACTACTACGACACATGCATATAATTAAAGTTGAATTCGGATTATGACATAGCAACAATATAATTTCAAATCACTAAATTACAATCTCTGATCCTTCAAAATCACATTATACAACAAATTTACATTAATTCGTACAATAACAATCAAACAGTAGTAATTCGAACAATGTCAGTCAAACAGTATTATAAATATCTATTGTAAATGGATTGGGATGAAAACAACATAAAGTAAAAGAGATCAAAAAGTTGGCAATTAGCTATATAACAGCTATTAATGTGAATAAACAACACTTCACAGCTGTCGTAAGAACTCACTTCTCTATCACTTTTCCTTAATTTTCTTTCCTTTTTTATGCATTTAACCAAATAAAGGCTACTTAAGTTTTTTTTTATAGAGTTTTTTGTTTTCTTTGGTTGTGAATTATTGTTTTCTATATGTCCCTTATTAGGCCTTAGTATATCAACTGGTACCATGAAAATGATTGCTGGTTAATTAATGATATTTTAGTGAATTTAATGCAATCCCTTTCGGTTTTCGTTTAAGAAAACGAATGTTATTATTGATAATAGTAAAATTATAAATCATTGTACTTAAAACAGTGTAAATTGGGTGCAAATATAGATTTGATTTAAAGTAGAGTTCAATGAAACGACTACCATATGTGTGGTTATGTGATAGCCATGATAACTGAACTGACATTTTCATGCATAAGAAAATATGTTCCTCAACTATTTTTTTTAAATTTTTTAATTTGAATAGACTTTGTGTAAAAGTTTGCTGTGTGAAAAAGCCAAACACTGAAGACAGACGATCCGTGACCGACCTCTTTCTTTACCTTTCCAGTTTCTCTATTATTTCGAAACTTCAATTTATAATTTGTCACATTTTACGTCTCTACCTATTTCTCAATAATTTATAATTTATAATTTCTATTGATATTCTTGTTTTAACGTTTTTTATATTTATTTTGGATATATATATATATATACTTATTTTATGTCGACGCTAATTTGAAATGCAGATTAAACGAAGTCTTTTAAAATGTGGTATTTTTCCAGCTACTTACAACAATACACAGAGTTGTGCTTGCTTTATTTTCAGTGTGGCATTTTGTTTTGGATCGCATCATGTATATATTATGGGTAATGTGTCCTAAAGATTCCTTTAAGAAAGCAAAAAAAGTAGTCCACTGGTTAAGTGCAACAATCTGAAACTATGTATTCAAACCTTTTTGTGGTTTTTGAGATTTTGTTTGGCCTAAATTTCACTGAGAATAATTCAAGCGTAGTGGCCAATTGCATCTGTAAGACTGCAACACCATTATGTGTGTCTAGAAAGCCTTTTTTTTTTTTTGCTTTTGTCATCGGTTTTTCTTTTGTTGATTCCTGTAAACCTAAGCATGATTTTGATTAAATGAATAACAACGTCGAAGCATACCATAGAAATTAACTAGTCTAAACCATATTGATGTTGGAGAAAAGACTAAATTCATCATCTCTGGTTCTCGAGGGGATTGAATGTGCTAAGTGTTATGTTTTGGTAATAAGGAAAAAAATGAAAAATAAAAAACACCAAAGAGTGGAGCATAAGAAATATACAAATGGTAAACAAAACATAACGATTGATCTAGAAATCGATTTATTTTAAATTAAAAAGAGGAAATAATATAAAGACGAAATGTGGGTCATAATCTCATAAGAAGAAGTGCAAGCTGTGTATGAAGAAGTATTTCATAAAAAGGACCACTCACGTCTACATCCCCTCATCCTTTTGTCTTAAGCTCATCAACTCTTCTAACTCAGTTTCCATCATTAACTAATTCCTTACAATTAGTGTCCTTCCACTTTCTTTAATTTTCTCTATTTTTGTTCCTTTTTCCTTAATTTCCACAAATTATTGTGATGGATTCCCCAAACAACGGAGATCAACACAAAAGAAAACTTAAAATTGAGCATTGGCATCACCCACCCAAAACCAAAATACGTTTGGACTTTTTAAAATATGTGGTGTTCTCTCAAATGTTAGTTATTAAAACAAATTTTGTTATATAACTCACCAAAAACAATTCGAATTAAAAGATTTAAGCTTAGGCAAAAAAATATATAGATGTCCACTTTTTCACAAATCAGTACAGTAAATCATATACATCGTGAAAAGAGCTTACATACTTCAAAACCAGAACGCGTAGTCAGTGTATACGTCAACGTATTAGTTTATGTTATATATAATTTAACAATCTCACAAAAAAAGCGCACCAAGGAAGTCAAAAGTCTATCGTTCGAATAAATTATCATATCTATGTCACTGAATCAAGATTTTTTGGTAGAACCTAAACTTACCAAACCTAAGCGAAACCAATAATAGATGAACATCAAAGAAGTCTATACACTTACGCAGTAATACATTGGCTTCTAGTTATATCTAAAGCAGGATTCACATAAAACAATGGATTTTAAACAAATTTTATAATCAAAATTCGCTGGAAAAAAATGATACCGAATCCATTGATCAAATTAAAACAAGAGACCACTAATAATACATCCTTAATTCCCCACCACAATATTCTCTTCTCCGCGTACGCAAAACTTTTATACGCACCAACCGACCCCTTTGAAAAAGAGAAAAGAAAACTTATATATACACCTAAACAATATGCTATATTGCTATTAACCATTTTTCATATATTAATAGTAACAAAAAATTATTGAAAAATATATGTTACGACTTTTCTCAATAAACTAAAACAAACAATTGTGTGTGGGTGTGTTTTTGTTTTATCATCAGAAACTGTTGGAAAGTACTTGCTAGCATAACGATATTCTGAAACTCAGAAAGCAATTATTTTCCCTGAAAACTATTAATAAGAAATAATTAAATTAAAAAGAATAGTCTAGACCGAAAATGGGGTCGGTTGCCCATCCAAAGGAGGGGCTATAAATAGAAGCCTCCAAGTTCTCATTTCGACACAACAGCTAAAAACACACATTTATCTTCACAGTCTGAATATTAAGCTAAGTTCTCACATCTTATTCTCTCCTTCGAGAATTATGGCTATTTCAAAAGCCCTTATTGCTTCTCTTCTCATATCCCTTCTTGTTCTTCAACTCGTCCAGGCCGATTTGGTACGTCTTTTTCATCACAAATACTCAATATAATATATTTATTTATTTTAAAACATATTACTTACTTGTTATACCGATATTCATGCAGGAAAACTCACAGAAAAAAGATGGTTATGCAAAGAAGATCGGTAACTATACTATTATATATATATTGTCCATACAAATAAATCTAGGATTTATATTAAAAACTAACGTTTTATTTAGTAAAATTAATAGTATGTGTTTTTCTTTATGTATAGATTGTGGGACTGCGTGTCAAGCACGTTGCAAGCTTTCAAGGAGGCCGAGGCTGTGTCACAGAGCGTGCGGGACTTGCTGCTCCAGGTGCAACTGTGTGCCACCTGGCACGTACGGAAACTACGATAAGTGCGAGTGCTACGCTACCCTCACCACCCACGGTGGACGCCGCAAGTGCCCATAAGAAACAGGACAAAGCTCTTTATTGCTGCGGATAATGCGACGATGTCGTTTGTTCGATGTCGTTTTGTTAGTATTTGTTGGCGCATATATATATGTGGATCGAAATAAACGAGAACCGTACGTTGTAGTTGTGAGTGAGTACTGTATTGTTAATTGGTCTATTTGGTGTAAGTTTTTATGGTTTTTAATTTTGTTTTTATTATTTGTATATCAATTCGTGCAATAATCTCATTGTATTATATCATTTTGTAATAAATTTATGTTACTTTTGAGTGATTGTTTATACCATGCTTTTTTTTCTTCTATGGTAAGCGGTTTTGGAAAGATGTAAAGAGTTGTATACAAAGTAATTTAGATATCGATGCAAGATGATAACTATTGGACTGATTGCGTATTGATGTTATATATATTTCTACAAGGGTCTCATCTAAATTTAATTTATAATACCATTATTTTATCACGGCCATGTATAAATAATTCTTCTTTTCGTTCTACTACATGAAAATTTGGCCACTTTGTGTTAACACGATAGATTAAACTAAATCATTGTATTTCAGTGACTAATTTCATTTGTGGAGACCGAGACCATATATCATTTTTAAAATTCATTTCAGATCGTATTTTGGTTTAAGATTTTGTTAACATCGATATTTATTCGACAGCCATAGACCCTCTTCCAAAATTTGGTCCACACATAGAACATCTGTGTAGCGTTATTTAGCGTATAGGTTCGTCTAAAAGAAAAGAAAACAAAAAGATGACTAGGGTATAGGAATCGATCGATAGTAAAGTTTTTCGTAAATCTAGCAAGAGAAGTAAACTGATTTGGTAAAATCGATTGTGAAAAGTTCGTTTTGTTAATAACGTTTTGATACTTATTTTGGCTGGGAAAACAAATAGAATAATAAGTAAGAGCCCCCGGCGAGGATCGAACTCGCGGCCTTTCGCTTACGAAGCGAACGCAATACCACTATGCTACGGAGGCTTTCGATTATTGGATGAATCCTAATATTATTTATTTATAAATAGCTAATAAGCCTATGAGAAATGTTAAGGAATGGGAACTTGGAGCTTGGTGATTGCATTTGCAGACAGCATAGACGTTTGGTGCGCCGATGTTAGTGAAATGCCCTTCTCACGTTTATACGTTTCTTTTCGTTTACTTTCTAGCAATATGAGTAAATACTAGTATATGAGTGAAGCTTGACGACAATTATAACTCTGGCGGCAAGTTGCGGCTGTGTTCCGCCAGGACCGTACGGATAATAGGACACCTGTCCTTGCTACGCCGACATGACTGCACGTGGAGGTCGTCGGAAGTACCTTTGAAAATAATCTCAACTTAATTAACCCGACCTTGGAGTGTGCCTTCGTTTTAAATGGTTCTAAATTCATAATTTATATCTTTCTTGGACCATTGTTCGTTGTATGGGCCTTAGTTGTCACATGAGTGATTCTTATTGTTGGAACCAAATTTTGATTTGGAATATTAAGGTACTACACTTAACTCAACTCGTATATATCGGCCTTTTTCCTTACTCTGCTAACTAATAATTGTACAAAGTGGAAGAAGATGATATCGTGGAATGTTTTTTCATATTCATTTTATTCGAAGCTCCTGATATTTGAACCGCCTGATCTTTCAACCTTTTGTTTAAAACGATTTTGTATTGATTGAAAATATTCGAAAAAGAGAAGAATGAATATCTTTGGTAGACACTAACTAGCCACAGTAGATGAGTAGACTAGACAGTTGGCAGAATTCACCTGACTTGTCGATTTCAGTGTGTGATGACTGATGACGTGGTGAAATGATTATTAATCTTATAAAGAACTTATCATAGCCGTCGATTTGAACATCACCAATAGTATTCTCTCTCTCTCTTTCCAATAAAAAAACTCTTAGTTAGGACTAGCCCTGGGACTTTCGGTTATCGGTTCGGTTCGGTTCGGTTTTTTCGGTTTTCGGTTTTTTCGGTTTTTGAAAATAGTAACCATTCGGTTTTTTTGGATTTTTTGGTTCGGTTCGGTTAGGTTTCGGTTCGGTTCGGTTCGGATTTTGGAATTGAAAATACCGGAAATACTCAAAAATAACCAAAAAAACCCAAAAAATATCCAAAATATCCTGATTTTTCGGTTTTTTTCGGTTTTTTCAATTTTTTTCGGTTTTTTTGGTTTTCGGTTCTTTTCGGTTCGGTTCGGTTATAACCGAAAACCGTTCGGTTACCAAATTTGGAACCGTTCGGTTTATATGCAGAAACCAAAACCGAACCGAAACCCATATTTTGGTTCGGTTCGGTTTGGTTTTTTGGTTTCGGTTTATATTCCCAGGGCTAGTTAGGACTTAGGAGGAGCCTTTGGAAAGCCATACCATCAAGATTCGGATCGGTTTATTCGGTTTTTCGGTGAAAGATATTTGTGCCAAATTAAACCGAATTAGAGTTCGATTCGGTTCGATTTTATTTTGGTTCTTTCGGGTTTTAGTAAAAACAAAAAAAAACAAGTAAAATCTCAAAAAAAAAAATTGAAACCCTGAAATAACCGAAATAAAACTGAAAAAACCGAAATAAACATATGTCTAAACCGAGATAAACCAAGAGTCATGCTTTATACTATAAACCGGGAATCATGCCTTATAGTGTAAACCGGAATTTTGGTTAACCGATCGGTTATTGACAAATAAACCGAAAGAACCGAAAACCAAAAACCAAATAAAATCTCACCGAAAGAACCGAATACTATTGAGTTCGGATAATCGAAAACCAAAAAACCGAACCGTAACCGAAAAACAGAAAGAACCGAACTGAAAGTCCATGTCTAATTAAGAAAGAAGAAGAGATTAAAAAACGCCGTGACATTCTCTCGTATTTATGGAGACAGCCAGACGTTTGAGTTAGGGGGACCCGACGACCCGATTCTCCAAGTTTATCATAATTGTTTTTACGGTACTTTTGGCCCTTTATAATATGGTTTGTGGAAAAGTACATAAAAACCATTAATAGATAGTATAGATGTGCCTTCAGAAAATTGGATGTCTAGTCTTATGAACGTATGAAAATAAATTGCTAACTAAGTAGTATTTACAAAATTTGATGGCCAACAAACCAACCATTTAACTGGTTAGCCGTTTAGCCATTAATTATTTGGTCATCTTATCAATATATCTATCTATAATCATTTTTACTAAATGAAACGTTATAAAAATTTAGAAAAATTGGGATGAAGAAATTTATATACCGATTAACGAATTAAAGATAGCGGTAACTTCTGATTCGGACTTGGACTACAAAAAAATATTAAAATTGATTATAGTAGTTTACTTACTGACTTTTTAAAAGATGTAGTAATCTATTATATATATATTTGCATATCCAATTCAATTCGTTGGCACAGAAACAAAAGAAAGAAAAAAAAAATCCACTCGTACTGATTCAAATCATCATAGGAAACCCATGAAATAGTACATTTTTTTAGCTCTGGCTGCTGACGTGTCTGACACATTGATCTTCTCATTGATTACGTGGCACAAGACTGAAATAAATCGGACGGCTCTCGTATCTCATTTACTACACACCGTTGGATCACTGAGGAAGATAAAACGAAACGAAACAGAGCGATAAAAAGGAGAGAGAGAGAGAGTGAATAAGCGTTTTTGTGACATTGGTGTGACATTTATAAAAGCGATCGAGCGAAACGACAGCTTCGGATTATCCGTCTTTACTACACAGAGCTAAAGATTATTACATTTTTCTCTGTTTTAAAATCTCAGAATTCTGTGTTTTTTTTCCGATAATTCGTACTGTGTGTACGTTTTTTTTTCCTACTTCTGTCAGTTACATATCAATGTTTGATTTGATTGAAGAACAGTAACTCCATTAATGAAGTTTTTTTCTTACTAAATGCAAATACCTTTTCTTTTTTAAAAAAAAATTAATTCACGGGTAATGTACAAACATTAATAATTTTTTTTTTTTTCATCTTTAAGTCTTCTTTTTTATTTTTTGCTTTTTTGTCTCTTCTCTTTATTTCACGAAGAACCTGATTCTTCGAGACACGAGAAACGATTTTACAACTTTTCTCTTCTTTAACGTCTTTTTACTTTTCTCTCTTTTTTCTCTTCTTCTTTCTGTAATCTAAATCAAAGTGTGTGAAATCCCTTTGTTTTGCAGAGATGTGGAAGAAGTGAGTTTTTTTTTTTTGGTTCTTCTCTCTTGAGTCTTTCTTCTTCTTCACCTCTTTGTTTGAGTGGTGAGAAAAAAGAAGAAAGTAATCAAAAAAATGGAAATGGGTCGTCGAGATGTGATGAGACGTGGAGGAACCAATAAACAATCAGGTAAAAAATTTAATCTTTTTGTTTCAGAAACCAACAAAAAAAGAAAAAAAAATCCAATCTTTTTTTGTCGTCGTTTGCTCTGTTTTTTTGTCTCACTTTTGTATTCAACTCATGGATATAGGATCTGGGTTTTCTGCAAAATCGAAGAAAGGAATGTTGAAGAAACTTGGTTTAGCTGATGAAAAACTGAAACAAGAGATGAGCTACGAGTTTTCTCATCCTTCAGATTTAGAAAACGAGGTTTCTAGGAAGACATCTAAGCTTCCAAAAAAGGTAAGTTCTTCATCAATACGGCACCTAATTTACTCACAACTATCCCTTCATTTTCTCACTTTTTCCTCATCTTTAGTCTTTTCACATTTAATTTCTCTTTTCTCTCTCATCTTCAGAATTTGAAAGACACTAATGGTGTGGATCATGCCTCTGTACCACGTAAGCTTCGTTCAGGTGCGTTGTTCGTGACCCCAATGAGAATACTTGTAGAAACCAAATTTTCATTTAAAAATAAAATAAAAGCGAATGTGTTTATGTTTTGTTTCCTTTGTAAATTAATGTATCTGGCTAATGTGTCAGTAAAACTCAGTTTCTGAGTAGTTGGGAAGATTATGGTATATATTTGGCTTTTGAATCTGTGGAGATTTTGGATTATTTTTCAAGCAAACTCTTTTGCTTTTTTCCTTCACTTTCTTATTATGGACGCAAGATTCTGCTACATGTCTTTTTTATCTTCTTTTTCTACTTATAAAAAATCAAAAGCGATCAATCTTCAACTTATAATATTATTTTCATCTTCTTTCTTTTCTTTAAAGCTTGTCTTTGTCAATTGGGGAACTCTCTTTTTCATCTCGAATTCAAAACCTTCAATTCCTTTTTTTGGCCAACTTTTTTTCACTTTTTATCTAATTTTGTGCACTTTTAGTTGCAGCCATGAAGAAGCGGAATTTTGAATCTGTTTCTAAGCTATCCTCTGTCTCAAAGAGACTTAACCGATCGAAAACCGGAAGTGAATCTTTTAAGAAGGAGTTAGTAAAGAAGGAGAATCAAGAAATGGTTGGTTTTTTTTTACGACTTCAAATTTTGTAAGACATAGAACAGTTTACTAAAAGATTATGAAATGGTTTTTGTTTTTTGGTTAGGAAGCAAAAGCTATTGTTCCTGAGTCAATGATGATTTCCAAAGATGAGAAAGAAGTTGCAGAGACTTTATACGGTTTAGCTGGAATGTTTACTGAGACTGACTCTATTGATAGGAAGACTTGTCATGAGAAAGAAACTAGCAAACTTGAGTCTATCTCGGTTGTGAAAGCTGACTATACAAAAACTGAATCGCTTGAGCCAGCGGTTTCAGTTCTCTCTTCATCCAAAACTAAGCAGATTGATGCAAAGCCATTAGTGCAATCTGATAACCAGCTCAGCATAACAGGGTTTGTAGCGAGTTCCCGTTTAAGTTTGTCTTTTGATTTTGTCGTTTATTTAATCTGATTGGTGGTTTCTGTTGTCTAACTTTCATTGATAGATTGAAGCAAAGCAGCTCAGTGAATTTGACTGATGCACCTGTAAGCACTCTGATTCCTTCTGAATTTTACTCTCTTAGTTTCGATTCATATAGCCACTGATTACATTGGAAATTCCTAGGCAAGAGCCCTTGAAACAAAGGTTGCAACTAGTGACACGGACTATAAAAGCAACGGTAATAAAACCTACCTTTGTATCACATATACTCTTGAGTCAAGAACCGTTTTCCTAATTCTGACTTTTGTGTTTCTAAAAGGTCTTGCACTGTGGCCTGGCTTATCTTCAACTATTCATTCAGGAGCTCAAGTTCTTTCAAAGTAACTCCTAACCTTTAAATTGTCTGTTAATTTCTTTTTGTGCTGCTCGGTTTCTTCTCTTATATATGCGGATCGTTCTTTCTTAAATCAGACCATCATCCACAAAGCTTCCACCTTGGATGGGTCAAGCTGCTTCTCTTTCCAGGACTGCTTCTCCTTCCAGGACTGCTTCACTCTTGAGTGAACCGTTAAGAGTGCAGCCGAGAAAGTTGAAGAGATGTGCCTCTCACATTTACATTTCCCGTCTCATTAAAGTATTACAGACCAGTGAGAGTAGTCCCACGAAACTTAACCAAATTGAGCAAAGATCTTCAGAAATGTCAGAACGCAGACTCCCTGATCCGGTGACAACCATTAGTGACTTTAAAAAAATGGTTTCTCCAGCCAAGAGGTATCAAAACCCGCATCTACTCGATATACACAGGACACATAACCCAAAACCCGTGCCAGAAGACAGGACTCAGCTTGCTCTCGATCTCTATGGTCCACACACTTCACAGAAACAGGTAATATACATCACTGTTCTTATTCTGTTAATTCTTTTTCTCTCTGATTCTTATCTCTTTTCTCTTTTAACGACAGAGCTACGATTTCCTAACTCTATCATCTGCTGGAGCAACACAATCTCATTTCCCACTTCCAAATTCATTTCCACCGTATCATATCTCAGCAGCTTACAATAGCCAACTCTCACCTGCAACTTCTAGCCATCAGGTTTTTTATGCTCTGATCCAAATTGTCTCCCCACTTGCAAAGATTAATTGATTCAGTAACATACTATAACACAAGACATTCTTTTATCTTGTAAGGTGCAGCAGCTTTCTCCATATCTAGCCAGTCGATTCCAAACTGCTTACAATGCAAACCAGCAGCAGCAGCAACAGCTTCAAAAAAGGCTATGGGCTGCTCAGTACAGACCAACAAATGGGAACACCATGCAATCAAACCAATACAGTAAACCAAACCTCTCCTTGAACCTGACTAGTATTCAACAACCTCTCCAAGTTGCTTCCTCCCCTAGGTACAACAACAACAATGTATCTCAACAGCAACATCGTCTCATGGCTGCTGCTGCAGCAATGTCAATGAGCCATCACCATAATAACAATCCTTCCCGGACGGTGATGAACAGACAAGAACACCATTTCCCACTTATCTATGAAGATACAAGGACACCATTGCAACTACTCTGCAACGAGCAGTCGTGAAGCTGTCTGCTTTGCTTTATAGTTAAATAGTTCTAAGGATTTTACAGATGGTTGAGTAAAAACAGAGATCTGTTTCTGTCTTCGCTGGAATTTGAGATGGTGATGAAAATTGGATAAACAAGGATTGTCAGTGAGAGATGGATTTGAATCCCACTTGTTTGAGAAAAAAACTTTAATGTCGTTTTATGTAAATGATCCAGGAGTTCTCCAAAGGGACAAATTTTCTCGAGGACCAAATTTTTTGAAGTGAGACAGTCACACAAAAAAAGAAAAAGAAAAAATGCTAGTTTTTTATTTTAATCTCTTTAAGGTGCAGCTTTAAGTTCCTTGTGCAGCAAGCGAATTGCTCCAATAAGCCTCTATTAACAATGTTTAAGATTGAAAACATTGAAAACGAAAAAAACAGAGTCTCTTTTCATATCAATTTAAGTGGCGTTTTGATGTATTCTTACACGGATTTAAAAGTTTTTAAATTGTTTAGTTCAAGCTTATTTTTCCAATAAGTACTCTACATAACACCATATATTCTATTAACAGAGTGAATTAATAGGAATAAAATTGTAATATATGACATTGTAAATACAAAACGATATTTTTGCACAAAAAATAAGTGTGAAAGCGAGAAAATTATATTTTACGAACAATATATATTCCAAAAGACTATGAAATATTAAAACAATTAGAAAGAAAGAGTATTCTGAAGAAGTGGAGATGAAGAAAATAATATGCTTTGCGTCGTCTCTCACTCAATTCTAAAGTCACAAAGCTATAAGCAGCAAGCTTATGTATCTCTTTGCTTCGCCACAGAGAGAGCTAAGCACTAACTAGCCATATGATGGAGACGATGAAGAGAGCAGAGATAGACACAACGGCACCTTTTAAAACTGTCAAAGAAGCCGTTGCTTTGTTTGGCGAGAGAGTCTTAGCCAGTCAAGTCTATTCCAACCATCTCAAAGTGGCAAGTCCTTTTTAATAAATTCGAATTACCATATGATTATTTGATTTCGAGATTGATTGTTGTAATAACATTAGTAAAGAAACAGATGCAGGATGAGAAATGGGAAGATCCATCAGGAATTGAGACAGAGCTTGAAGAGACAAAACATGATCTCAAAAAAGCTAAGGAAGAAAGGGAGAAAATGAGAAACTCATTGTCTTGTCTCAAGGAAGAGCTTCAACGGACAAAACAAGAGCTCCAGAAGCTGAGAGTAGATCCTGAGGAACCCGAAAAGAGAATCGATGAGACTGTCTTTAAAACCAAATTCGAAGTGTTAGTTCCTCGGGTTGATGATGAACCAATCAGAAGTCCGACGTTGAGATCGATGAGTGAGAAGAGATACGTGAAATTTGCAAACCCGACTGGTAATAATGGTTCGGTGGTGGAGATGTTTCTTGAGAGACATCCTTCGATGAAAAAGAAGGAGAAGAAGACGAAGAAGAAGAGTTTGATCCCTTTGTTTATTGGAGGGATATTTTCTAAGAAAAAGGTTTTGCAATGAAATAGTTTGGTTTCTAAATTATCTTCTCTTTTGTTGTGTGTTTTTGGTTTTGATAATAATGTCACATGTATGTATGGCTTTCGTAAATGGTTCTTGAAAATATTTTATTTCCATTCCTTCATTTTTGTAAAAAAAAAAAAAAAAAAAACTTATATCTCGAGCAGAAATGTTTTATGTAAAATTAACTTCTTTTATTGCAATTAATTATTGGACCATTTACTTGAATTCATTCTACACGCGTATTCACACATACAAATTGTGCAACACAAACAAATTTTGTGTAATAACTAGTAAGAAAAAGTTCACTCCAGCTAATTGCAAATGCAATTCTTTTTTTATAACCAGAAGATTTACCGAAATCGACATTAACTTCCACTGAAGAACCGGATTTTTTTTTCGTAATACAATGATTAAGATACAGTGAAAGGACTTGAACCATTACCGGACAACCATGAGTTCGTTAAATCCATTTCTTTTTTAAAATAGGATAGTAATTTGATAATAATGAAAATGCTCGAAGTTTCAAAGAAACCTAGAAAAGAGTCGTTAAAAATGTGAATAAATTATAAATGACCATAATATAAGTTTCTCAAAATCACAATAACTCAAATAAAAGCAAAGCCTCGAATCAAATGTTGAAGGGAAAAAAAAGGTGAGTTTTGACTTTTGAGAGATAACTAAACGTAAAAGCAGGATGTTGATAAAACTAAACGTAAAAGAAGTCATGATCTACATGACGAGCTTCATGATCTTCATCACAAGACATAGCCGAAGACTTGTTGAAGAACTCTATGCAATCTGCGATAGCTTCACGGTAGTGTACATGAGACGAATAGTACGAACTACTACACGAAATCTTCGGCGGCTCAAACCTCTCTCCGTCGCCGGAGCCGACGGAGTTCTTATGCCGGCGAGAGGAGGAAGGGAGAGTGAGATCGATGAGCCTCATGAAAAACTTTCGTAATCCGTGGAAGAGCTTCATGAAGATAATCCTGTCGAACTGATCGTTTAAGATGAACTGGATCTTGAGGGTTTGTCTATATGAATGGTGAAAGCTCGTGTATACATATTTTTGATAATTTAATATAGAACTAGCATTCAAATTTCTTATAAAAAAAATTCCCAAGTAAATTTGTAATGATTCATCAAGGAGGAAAAACAGGAAGAAGAGTGTTTCAATGATTAAACCACCAAAGAATTTCTTGAGATGTGTTTATCCTATGAACATATGTAGGCCCCATCTTAACTATCAAAGCTCATAATCCGATTTAATTGTCTCCAATTTTTTGATTTAAATGACAAGAGTTTCAGGAGTGAACTAAAATAAAAATTAACCAATGGACTCATAGTTACCACTACACATTAACCATAGCATTGCTCAAAAAAACATTTTCCCACAACGATATGCATAAGTTTTATAGAACCCATTATGCAACTTTTGTTTTTCATTTTTTAGTGCAAAGGCGAACTTAATTATCTTATTCAAATGTTTTCGTGTAGATGTGACTGCATTACAAAATACGATAAATAAAATCGTGGAATTTTGATCTAACTACAAGTGTACAATACAACATCAGCAACACTTCAAAACAATATCAGTATCTTTTGCTATAAATCTAACTTAAAATACCATATGGACCTAGACTGAAGTTTTCTTTAGATTTAAAGATTTCAATTAAAAAAAAAAAGTGAAAAAAAATACGAGAAACAAGGATCTAATCAACGCACGATTAATCATAGATTGAATTGCCGTATAATTAATGCATAATTAAAGCTGTAATTAGTGATTACATTCAGAAAAGGAGATTTGTGGTCCTGCAGTTACACTTCACTTTGACCTAGTTTTAGGGTACAATGAATTTTGGGACCAGTAAGCAAACATTAACTTCAAAAACATTATTTGTACGTAGAACAAAACAAGAGTTTGATTCTTTTCTTTTTTTTCGCCAAACAATAATTTGATTCAAAAAAAAAGAAGAAGTACATATTAAAAGGCAGATAATGAGGAAATAAATTAGAGAGAAGGAACATGGAGAGAACATTAAAGAATTAAGAGGCTTTTGGTGAAATGATTGTTGGATTAGGATTCTTTTATACAGTATAGTTTAAGGTTTTATGACGGTTATGATTATGTCTTGCACTTTAATTCTTCCTTAAAGTTAAAACTAAACCACCTGGATAACTCATAAATAGCTCAATAGTTTATTAATTTCGTGAACTTTTACTATATCAGACTGATTCAATTGGCTTTATCTAGGAGTGAATTTGCTAAATGATGATATGAGAGAAACTTATTTGTAAAAGATGTTGTGGTAAATGCGTAATAATTGGATTGTTCGAAATTTCGCACGTGGACTTAAACATACAGCGTAATATCATATTATCATGTATAATATCGGCTAAATAACATGTAATTTATTTAATCATGCACGATAAATGAATCAGTTATTTTACTTCGTTTTTGTAAATACAAATGAGAAAAAAAAAACAAAAACAAAAAGACTTGGGTCGAATTCAATTGGTTAACGACCTTTGAGTATGGATTCTGGAAGATGTATAACACCTTGGGCCCAAAGTTTTTCAAAGGTAACTAATGGGGTAAGTGCTAACAAGTCGTGAAGGCCCATTTGAGTTTACACGTAAACAAATAAAGAAAAGTTTATGCGGTACTTTAGCAATCAGAATACACAGGTTAATTTCAAATGGTTAACATCTGAGTTCGAACCCCGCAGTAGAATATTTGTAGTTTCCTTTTTGAATCACGTTTTGTGTTCAACTCTTTTGAGGGAAGTTTTTTTTTTTCTTTTGATCAACCCGAGATTTTTTGGGTTATTACATATAAATCAGATTGGTGACTTCAAACGGTAAAAAAAAAAATTTGCGGAAAAAGAAACGATAAACGATAATAAATAGACTATAACAATAAGCGGAAAGAGTAAAATATATTTATATAAAAGAAAAAGCAGGACAAATAATTGTATTGATTTCTTCTTTGTCTACCTTTTCTTATTGTACCACTTTGTTTTTTTACTGTTTTCACTTTCTGTTTTAGTGATCGGTGACAATAGTACGATACACCTTCTACAGTCAAGATAAAAATTGGGTTTATATGTATACCCTTAAGTTTATAACAATATTCTACCGTACCTTTTTCTATTCTAAATACGCCTTATCCTTTTCAAATTTTTCAAATCCCTCGAAACTACCCTCAACTTAAAATAATAATATCTCAATACAATTAAATAAACCTTAAATTAAACTGAAAAATTGGGCTCCACTCCAACTACAAACGTACGAGAGCATTCATAACGATTTTTTCTCAATTCTCATTTCTTTCTTATTATCGAGCGCACTCATTTGATCAGGAAGAAAAAAAAAATTGGAGATCTGGGTTTTGGAGCTTTCGTCCGCCTTTGAAGGTCCGAAAGAGCTCATTCATCCATTGGCCACCGCATTTGAAAGTTCCGAAGGTGCTCTGTTCGTTCCGTCCGCCATTGGAGCTTGGACCTTGGAGCTCGAGTAAAGCTCGTTTTAGTTAATTGAAGCTCGTTTCAGGTAATGTACATCATCAATTTTGAGATATTGTAGTGGATAAGTGATGTGTCTGTGCAATCGTAGTCGATTTTGTGTATTACTGAGAAAGTATGTACTACTGGTACAACTAATATTACTAAGCATATGTGTATTACTGGTACAACTAGTATTACTAAGTTTATATGTATTACTGATACAACTAGTATTACTAAGATATCGTGTATTACTCATACAACTGGTATTACTAAGATATCGTGTATTACTGATATAACTAATATTACTAAGATAATGTGTATTACTGATACAACTGGTATTACTAAGATAGCGTGTATTACTGTTATAACTAGTATTACTACGAAATTGTGTAATGTTTAATTTTATTATTTTCAGGGTACAATGAATAAAAAGCAGCGCACTCTCATACATTTTGATTATGGAGGATATTATTTAAGGAAAGGAGATGAAGTAGTATGGATTTCGAGAGAAAATGTTTATCACGCTCTAATGTTGAAAAAATCGAGTGAGGAGGTTGCTTATGAGTTATTGGTTGAACAAATATGCAAAAAGATGGGGTTGGATAAAGATAGCACTGAAGTGAAATGTAGTTACATTCCACTTTTGGTGGATCCTAAGAAACCAGTATATATCTACGATGATGATGATCTTTTGTGTTATTTGGAGTTGTATGAAGAGCATATGAAAAGTGTGTTGCATGTGGAGATTGTCAATAATCAGGGGTTTGAGCAAAATCATGGGTTTGAGCAAAATCAGGGGCGTGATAAACTTCCAAGAGAAGATATAATAAGTCAAATTGTTGCAAGTAATGAGGACATGATTTCTAGTGCTAGAGCAAATTATCGAGTTGATTATGGCAACATGAATCAATCTGCAAGTGAACCGTCTGAACATTATGTTATGGTTGTCCACGATGAAGAACAAGAAGACTTGGATAATATTACATGTGAAGAACGAGGAAACATGGATAACTTGTTTATGAATGAAGATATTGAGGTCACACCTTCTGTAGAAGAAGTTCAGGCTCCGATTCGTGAATGGAAAGATGATATGAATGTGGAAATAGGCCAAGAATTTTCAACCAAGCAAGCCGTGCAAGAATTAGAAGAAAAAGCCGGACATCTTAACTGTTTTGAGTTTGATGTTTTGAAGTCTGATAAAACGCGATATGTGGTTAAATATTGTGAACAAAAAAAAGATTACAAGTGGGGTTTACGAGCTGCTAAGCATAAAGATTCAGATTGTTTTTCGATTAGAACGTACTACAAGATTCATACGTGTTCTCGTTCATCTGCAAGATCAAGTAAAAAGAAAAGAAGGGGCACACCACGGTTAGTTGCATCTATTTTACATGATGATTTCCCAGGGGTTATTGAAACCCCAAGGCCAAAGAATCTAGTTAGTTTGGTTCAAGGAAGATATGGTGTTAAAGTATCATACGCTACCGCGTGGGGAGGGAGAAACAAAGCTATTGCCAAAGTACGCGGTAGTCCAGAGGATAGTTATAAGATGTTGTATTCTTATATGTACATGTTAGAGAAGATGAATCCGGGTACAATTTCGTATGTAGAATTGGATGAAGATAATAAGTTTAAGTACTTATTCTTCGCGTTGGGAGCAAACATTGAAGACTTTGCAGCCATGAGAAAAGTGATCGTTGTGGATGGAACTCACCTTAAACATGTGATTGGTGGAGCGTTAATAGTTGCGACCGTGCAAGATCCTGATCATCACCACTATCCGATTGCTTTTGGTGTTGTTGATGGTGAGAAAGATTTGAGTCTTATTTGGTTTTTCAATAAGTTGAAATCAATAGTACCGGATTCTCCCGATCTAGTATTTCGTTTCAGATTGAAATCCGAGTCTTATCAAGTCAATAGGTGAGGTGTTCCCATTGGCTAAGCATGGGTATTGTATATATCATTTATCTCAGAATGTGAAAAATAGTTGCTCCAACGTCCACAAAGACACCGTTGCAAAAAAGTTCATGATATGTGCAAAAGTGTACACGGAGTGTGAGTTCAAAATACTATACGGTGCTTTTAAGACAAGGTATCCTCAGGCAGGGGCGTATCTTGATAAAACTTGTAA
Source organism: Boechera divaricarpa (assembly GCA_026770425.1). Taxonomy (NCBI): domain Eukaryota; kingdom Viridiplantae; phylum Streptophyta; class Magnoliopsida; order Brassicales; family Brassicaceae; genus Boechera; species Boechera divaricarpa. The sequence goes on along the minus strand of CM049182.1, from coordinate 26,259,548 downwards.
AGATAGAAAAAGTAACGATACAACATGGAAATGGGCAAGATGTTATTTTTCGGGAGAGAGGTACGACGTCTATACCACAAATATTGCTGAGTCTATTAACGGTGTTCTGAAAGATGCAAGGAGATATGCTCTTTTACCGATGATCGATGTGATTGTTGCGAAGATAGCTGAGTGGTTTAATTTGCATCGGCAGAGTTCTACCGAAAGAGAGATGTTGGTGCCTTATATTGAGGAAGAATTGCACCCTTTGTGCGCCGACGCGAAGTTTTTGACGGTGATGGTGTTGAACAGTTTCTGGCTTCATTTCAACGTTAAGGAAAAGATGGAAAAGGTTATGTGGTTGATCTAAAAATGAAAACGTGCACATGCAAGCAGTTCGATATTAACAGGTATCCGTGTGTGCATGCAATAGCTGCCCTTATGGAAGGAAGGAATGAAGGATACACTGAATTACAAATACATAATTTGTGTTCCAAGTATTATTGGATGTCGCATTGGGCATTGGCCTACTACAGGACGATATATCCGGTTCCTCATATGTCTCAGTGGATGGTTCCTGACAATGTACGCGATATGGTTGCACTTCCTCCGGCTTATGTCAGAAAACAAGGAAGACCCTAAGTAACAAGGTTTACATCGGTTGGCGAACTTGGGCGAAGGAAAAGAAGCGGAGGTTTAGCGTCATGGTTTGAGGCTAGTAGTAGCCAAGGAGAGTGATTGAAAACTATGTATTATGTATTAGTGATAATTTATGTGTTGTGGTTATGGTTAAAAACTCTGTTCTATGGATTGAAATATAACTAGATATTACTGATATAACTATATATTGAAATACAACTAGGTATTACTGATATAACTATATATTGAAATACAACTAGGTATTACTGATATAACTATATATTGAAATACAACTAAGTATTACTATATAACTAGTTGAAGATAAATTACACATATTAGTTCTAATTGAAGTTTCTTAAATCTAATTTATTTTTAAAAAAAACAAATTAATTTTTTTTTTGTTTTTGTCTTAACATATCTTAGACATGTATGATCGTTACCTAAACATTTAGGCCATTATCATGTGAATCATACAAAAATCGTAATTTTACAAATATTTTTCTATCAAAGTTTAGTAATCTTAGTTTTATTACTTATTGTAATATGTACAAATAAAAAAAGTTATTAACAACGTAGTATAACTAGTTAAACCTCAAAAACACCAAAAATATAACTATGGGTAAGTTGGTATTACTAACAAGCCGAGTACAACTGTATAATAGTAATAAAATATTATTATGTAGTGTGAAAGCATGCGTTCACACTTGTTTTAATAATTTAATAATAATACTAATAATATTTGTAGTGCGAAGCGTGTGTTCACACTTGTTTTAATAATTTAATAATGTTAAAAATAATAACAATATTTGTACGTAGTAATACATATTAATACATAGTAATACATAGTTAGAAAAAGGTTTAAATACATACTACACTGAAACTTTTCCCAAAGTCCAAAAACCCAACAAAAAAAAAATCTGAAAATATTCTGAAAACATCAACATAAAACAGACACAAATGAAATTCCAAATAAAACACCAAGCACAAAACACTAAAACCATCTTCTTAAGCTTCTTCAAACGAATGAACTTTTCTTGAACCTCGAAGGACAACCTCTCCTCTTGGTCTTCTTCGTACTCGGTGTTTTTTTCGGATTTGCACTCACATTGGACCTATGTTTTTTTCGGATGGATGCAAGGGTTTCAGCACCCTTCTCTTCCTCGTCCTCTTCTTCCTCTTCTCCTTCTTCTTCCTCTTCTTCCTCTTCTCCTTCTTCTTCCTCTTCTTCCTCCTCAACACCTTTCCCCTTCTCCAACGCCTCAGTAGCAGCTTTCTCCTCTGCTGCTTTCTTAGCCGCCTCAACAGTTTCTACACCATATGATGTATACAGAAATTCCATATCATCATCATCTCTACCATCTCCCTCATCTCCATCATCTCCCTCATCTCCATCATCTCCATCATCGTCCTCATTATCCTCATCTTTTTTTTCTTCATCTCCATCATCTGATTCTGAGGAGTACGAGTCTTCTTCTTCTAAATCTTCTTCATCTGTATTTGGGGCTGCTGGGGCCTTTGCAGCTGTTGCGGCCTTTACACCACCATCCCCACCACCATCTCCATCACCATTGTATCCACCATCTCCACCACCACTGTATCCATAGCCTGCACCACCATTGTATCCATAACCTCCAGCACCACAGTTCAAAGCTTCATTCACCCCTGCCTCACAAGCGGTTATCCTTGCGTCCATGCAATCCATCCTCTCACCCATTTTATCAAACCCCTCTTTCATTTGATCAGATATCTCTTGCATTTTCTTCATAACAATCTCCATGTCAATGTTAGGAGCCACCTCGGACTCCTTCCTAACAACCATCCCTCAACCAGTCACATCTAGTTTGAACAACTCTTCCCACCAAATCCTCTTCTTCTTAGTTAGACACTTGTACCAGCTCTGGAACATTGGATCATCTATTTCATCATCAGAATCATACTCCATGATGCGAGTCATAAGAGGTACCTCTGCATTCTCAGGTGCCAAGATGCTCTGGATTTCCTCCTCCTGTACATTTACGGACAAACAAATGGTCAGTTGTACCTAATAATCCATAAACATACAACTACGTATCACTGATATAACTAAGTAAACCAGATACAACTGATATAACTAAGTAAACTAGATACAACTACGTATCACTGATATAACTAAGTAAAAAAGATACAACTACGTATCACTGATATAACTAAGTAAACTAGATACAACTACGTATCACTGATACAACTAAGTAAACCAGTGATAGACAAAAATAGATTTTTGATACCTTGTCATCTCCAAGTGCATCGTTAACCTCTTCCAATAGAAAGCCTTTCATATAACCAACTCTCCAATAAATTAATACAACAAATATAAGCATTTACTCAAATCAATGTTTTAAAAAAAAATGGATATAGACGTATGCGTATATGTGTTTTAAGGTCTACTTTTTAACATTGCTCGCTACAGTTGGATCAACTTTAAATCCATCTTTTAATAGAACTTCTGAATTGAAACTTATGCTCCACATATTTGTTGCAAAAACTTGAATATTAAACTGGTTTGATTCTAAATCTCTGATTTCATTTGCAACTTCAAGGAGAAATCGAGTTATTTTAAAAATAAACAATGTAGCAGCTTCTGACAACGAGGAAAGTTCCAATGGTGCACCCTCTCAGCGTGCAAACTCTTTATTAATTATGGGTAAATTTTGAACTTATCTGAACCATACTATATAACTAGTATTTTTTATTTTTTTTTGACAACACTATATACTCAGCTAAAACTATACAACACCCAACTTTTATTTACAAAATCAAATCAGCTTTCCCTAGAAAAAAAAAAAACGAAAAGAACTCGGGTGAATAAAACAATTTACTGAAAACGCATGTGGTAGCAATTATGTCACTCTGCCACTCCCACACTATTTGATGCCCACCAGTGTGAACAGCTATCAAAGTTACTATAGCTAACAAAATGTTACATTTACTGGTCAAAAAGCCTAAATTGAGAAAAGAACACGTTAACTTCATCATAATTAATAATCATGATTTTTTAACTCACTCCACTAGTAAATCTTAACCTAATCATGAGTTCAATGATAAAAATATGTAATCTTGAACATATTAGCTTAAAATTCTAAGAATTACAACACTTAATAAGTCAATAATAAGATGGGATTTATGATGCAGGTTGATGATTAATTAACCTAATCTCCCTGTAATATTAAAAAGTTAGAAGTACTAAAACAAACATTATTTCTTAAGTTAAAATTACAAATTCAAGATTCTAAAACTTTGTAAATAACCACGAAGCAAGGTAATATAGCTCTCGGGTTATAAACCACAAGCTCCTCCAGATTCGAATAAACTCCAGCGTTGACCGCCACCGAGTCAAACACACCACCACTCGAAGAAACTCCAACCGCCGAATTTTTCTCCACCGGAGACTTCTTCTCCGTCGTAACAGGAGCCTCCGCCGCCGGTAAATCAATGCGTTTAACTCTCCCAGCGATCACACGGCACACAAGCATCACTCTCCTCGCATCATCGCTACACCTCAGCAAATCATCAGCTCTTCCGCTACTCGCCGTCGTCCTCACACCGCCGCCGTTAGCGGTTGCGGTGGCTCCTCCGCCGCATGATTTTCCTTGGAATCCGTGGCGAATCACGGTGCAGACGCCACAACCAGGGAGGTTAGAGCAGAGAGAAGAGGAGCCACGAGCTCCGAGAGAGCAAGTGAGAGTGGTGCAATGAAAACGTAGAAGCTCATTACCGTCGGCGGCACAACGAGCGTCTTTTCTGGTGGTTTGAAGTGCACGCGCCTTCACTGCGTCTCGGCAATCTTCAAACCGTTGGATCGTACGTTGAGTGTTGTGGACTTTTAATATCCGTTCGATCTGACAGATGGGACTGTCTTTTTTAAGCCAGCTTGATTTGAATATGATCTCCACTATGTTTCGACCCGAATCTTCCGGACCTAACTCCGAAACTGCAATTAAACGACAACGTTTTTGCTCATAAAATCAGGGAACTGTACAAGTCAAAACAAAAATCTGAGTTTTGGAAACATTAAAGACAGTGTTTTAATTCGGTTTTTGTCAGGTGGGGTTGTAATTCTGATACTGTCGAATAGGAAAATGACACGTAATAATATCAGGGGGACATTGAATTTAGTTAAGAGCAGATACAGCTGTTTCTTTTTATAGTACAAATGGTCCCATGGCATGGTAAGTGTTTCCAAGCAAAACGACATATATGGAGACCATAGAATATATTGTTCTCCAGTTATATATTCCTATTCTCTTTTGTAATTTTCTCTAAAAATACGTATGAATTTCTATTCCACAAACAATCTGCAACATAAGGCCAAATCATCCTAACTTATTTGATCGATATTATCACCGACAATAACATTGAGATCTTGATTCCATTAAAAAAGATCAAGTGTAAGCTATAAAATGAAAGCATGTTCGTTAATTATTTGCTTAACTTTATGGTAAATCTATAGATAAATCCAAATTCATATTTCACCGGAAAACATGTGTTAGTGCTAATCATTCAATCAAATACTAAACAAGTGAAGGTTATATCATCACTCGAGTCAAATCATGGACTAAGATCTTAAAACTTTTTCCAAGGATACAAAAACATAATCTTTACTTTACCAAGAAATTAGCATATATACTATAGGGTTAACTTTAAAAACGTAACACCAAAAAAATGTTGTAGCTAGAGCGTAATTAAATAATTTGAGTCAAGTGATAACGTCAAATAAATTTTAACAAACAAAAAATAGATGATAAAACCCGTACCTGCGTGACGAACTGCTTGATGAAGCTCTAAGCTTTCAAGCTTGGGGAAAACTTCTCCACATTGGGAACAAGCACAAACCCTAGGCGAAATCGGATACCTAAAATTCAAAGAAGATGAAAGTGAAATTACAAAAAATATAAATTATAGCTAAATTTATGTTTCTCATCATTAATTTTTGTAATCATTACCTGCTAGGGTCAACGATCATATGACATTCGTAACATCCGGAGAGTTTACGGAACTGCATGGCTCTAAACGACGTCGTTGACGATGACGTGTAACTCCCACTGGCGTTAGATCTCGTTGAGCCAGATGTAAGAGACCGAGACGAAGAAGAACCGTGTTGACCAGGTTTCCGAGTCAGAAGCCGAGTCTCCGAGTCAGGAGCAGCCGAGTTAGCTACGTCTGGAGAGTGGTCAGCTCTATGAACCACACGAGTGTTGCCGTGAGCCACGTCTCTGAAGCTACATATGGAGCTGCACGACGAGCCGAGCTTGGAAGGAGATAAGTTAGTAGTTATGGACGGACCAGATTGAGAGTTCTTGGAAGGATCATGGACTCTTGACCCTTCGATTTGCTTACAAGTCAATAGGTTCTTGATTTGGTCCCATGAAGAAGGCTGCTTCGGAAGTACTGCTTTCTTCGGTTTCTGCGGTTTGTGTGGTTTCTGTTTCTGTGGTTGCGTTTGGTCGGTGGGACTCTCGCGTTTCTTGCGTTTGCTCGACGGTAGATTGTGGTTTTGAGGCGGCTCTGCGTTTTCCGGCAAGAAAGTTAGTAAAGCCATTGTAAGAAGAAAGAAACTCTTGAGAATGTGAGAGTTTCTTTTTTGTGTTCTTCTTTATGGTTCTTTAATTATAAGCTTTTTTTTTTAGGTGTTGAAATCGAAGATGGATCCAAGATGGGTAAGAAGGAGGGAAGATTAAAGTAGTGGGCTCTATCTTTCTTTAGTTCTTTATTTTACAGTTTTACTTTCTTACCCTTCTCATTAATATTAAGATTATAATCTAAGATTATAATCTTTTAATTGAAAATAAGGTACTAAATTAACTATATTCAGATATCTTGTTTTGTCAGAGAAAAAAATCTTTCTAATTAATTTTGGCATCTGGTTGCTTACTTTGTTAGTTGTACACTTGTAGTGCAGTTAATTTGTATATTTTCCTCAAAAGAAAAAACAGTATTTAATATGCATTATAAATAGTGAATTACTTTTTGATGATAAGAAATTAGTTAGAAGATATTGAAATTAAATTTTTTTGGACGAACTTGGTTGGCTTGTATGTGCTTTAACTACTTCATCTATAATCTGCCATTACAGTTTGACCTACTTAAGGGCTGACTATGTTATCGTCACTGACGCTTCCATTGGTAGAGATGCATACAAATGCCACGTAAGAAAGCATCTCGACTCTTTAATATATAGTTTTGTTTGGTATTAACCGTATTATACTCTAATTCTGAATGGGAATCTCTTTTATTAATAGACGCTTTTACATAATAAAAAAGGTAAAGTTCAATATGAAGAACAGTTTGTAGATTTAATCCGTGTTTATAAAAATAATAAGGTTTGGAGATTCCATGAGTGCAAGCAAGAAAAAGAAAAAAATACATCAAAAAATTATAATAATCATTATTCTAAAATAATGTTTTGGATGTATGGTCAAAACAATTTTTTAAAAACAGAACAAGATTATAAGTTAAACAGCAGACAAGGTCTTTGGAAACTTCGTATTTGGAACTGTGATTACGGATTCCAAATGTTCTATTTGTCTCGAGTTGAAATTTTCAATGCCTTTTATTTATTATTAGTTTCCTATAAATAAACTATGCTGTATTTTATTTTATATCTATAGTATCTTTTGGTACTAAATTCAATAATTATGTAAAGTATTTTAGATTTATACAATTTGTTTCTTTGTATTTGTAAGAAATTGATACTATTGGATTAGACTGATAGACTGTTCCTTTCTCAAAGTAATTAAGTTAGGGTGTCAGACCACCACATTGGAGATAACTCTATATGTCTCTTAATTTTAAAATAATAAAAATTATTAAAAGTGAGTGAAATATGCAAGACATTGTCTTTGGATAGACACATGTCTCTCAATTTACTTAAATTTATATTAAATTTAATCTTAAAAAATTGTTAAGACACATATTTATGGAGTCTTGTGGGTGCTCTCGTAAACTAATCTCACTACAGTAAAAAGTGGTGGAGTTACACTTGAAGTTTGTGTAAATAGGTATGGAGGTGAATTAATTTATTAATATACTGATTATCATAAAAAGGTTAAATGCGCCAAATAAAGAGTAATTTATTGTATAATAAATGGTGAGAATTGAGAATTCCACAACACAGTGTCTACATCATGGGAGTAATATGGATAACTCAGGCACCATATATTTTAGGTTGTGGTATTAAACACAACACATAAATTTGAGTCATTGTATTAATCACTCATCAATAAGAAACATAAAGTAAATTAATCATAATCAAGGTGAAAACTGTAGCAATCAAAATAATTTTTTAAGGTTGACCGTTGACCGGATGTAAAAAATCTAAGGCTTCACATTCGCCGCAATACTTGGATTTATCACGCAGTCGCTTTGGCCTTCTCACTTGTCGTGTTCCACATTTGTCCCTCTCTTTTGTTTACAATCCAATAAATTTGGTTATAAAAATCATCAGAGATTATTATTATAAAGTCATTTCGTTTCAAACTATGTTAATGATGTTTGCATTTTTTAGGATTCATTGAGACAAAAGAAGAAAATGAGCGCGAGATGTTGAGAATGTGTTTGATTCTTAAACGAGTTTGAATTTCAAAAACGAAAAGTAAAGTAATTGTAAACGTACGTAACGTTTAAATAATTGTTAGTCCGGTGACAATGGAATTTATTCGACTGACAGAAAATTTAATCCTGCTGCATGTTAAAAAAGAGTCTCTATTGACAACGTGGCTGGTTAGGATTGGTTTGTGATTAATAAATTTACGCATTTATAACTTCAAAATTGATATAAATTTTATATTAGAATTACCCATCTTGTATTGCAGTAAAGAGAACCCTTCCAATTCCCAATTTGTATAAATTCAAGTGCTTTGAATATGCATTAAATATAGAGCCACGAACGATTGTAGATTTTTAAAACACCGACAGAGAGAGAGAGAGAGAGCTTCGTGGTGTACGTACACAATATTTTGAATATATGAATTATGGATCTTTTCATGAATTTTCTCAGGTATGTTTTGAAAATTTTGTAAGATTTATTTCTGTGACAAACACAAGAAGAATATATCTCTAGATACAACATGGTGTTACTCTTAGTAATGTATTATTCATTTACCATATTATAAAGTGCACGTGTGATTTGGGGTCTAAAAGGTTTGGCAAAACGGTCTAAATATATGAAAAGCTAGAGACAATTGTGTCCCCATTTCATGTAATCATATTATCATAATATACTACTACTACTTATTATGAGGAATCAAATCAAGCCTCGCATCTGATCTCTCACGTACTGATTTCATTTTAGTTAGATTACATCTCCCACCCAAAAAATTGAAAACTTAAACGTACATATCACTAATATCAAATAATTAATTCCTTGTAAATAATTTAATCCCTCAAACGGTAAAATATCATAAGGAAATAAAAAATCTATTTAGCACACTTTTTTAAAAGACATACGATTTTTGAAATTTTGTACAAATAAACGAACATAATACCTGTGGTACAATATACATTTGGAGATAGCTAATTAATTTGTAATTTTTTAATTAGATTTTCCTAAAATAAACTGTTCATATCCATTACTGTTTTGCATCACCTTGAAAGTACCTTACTGTATCATGTTCCATCTTATAAAGCAAACTTTTACAGTAAAACTATAGTCATATGCCTAAAGAACTGTCACGAAAGTGTGAAATACATTGTGATACAGTATATATGAAAAGCATGCGGTGTATTTTAATACTAGAAAACTTGTAACAACAGCAATGTATTTCTTTTCACACACTCATTCTGTATTCAAATAACTTGAAGAAAATTAGATGAGAGAAAACGAGACTGGTTTTGGTCTTTACTACCTAAAATTGTATTTGTTTGTTGTGTTGCTTTTTTAGTTAGAAGTACTAGAGTCCAAATTGGGATATCGCGTCAGGATGGCTTGTGGAGAATCAAACAAAGTGGTGAAAAAATAAGAAGAAGATCGGTTCTTGCTGACACTCTTTAGTCTTTAGTTTCACACTGGATCATACAACAAGCTTCATATCAATAAATGCATGTAGATAGATATACAACAACTATCATTCAAAAATGGTCCCTAATTTTTGTAGTGGATTCATCAATCATTCGGTTGCATTCTTCTTCAATTATTGGTCTCTACACATCTCATTAATTTATGAATTTCTGTTTTCGTTTTGGTCTTCTTTTTTACACGTATTATCGGTCAATTTGGTTATTTTGTACGTACAAAAATAATGTAAATATTTATGTGTATGTTTTCCCCACAATGATGATATATTGATATGTCACACAACTTGTAGCCGTGTGGTCCTATGGTTATGTATTATTTTTATGTTTAACCCCCTTCGTTTTATAAATTACTTTGCAGAGTGTTCTTTTTTTCTTTCTTTTTTTCCTTCTTTTTTCTTTTGAGTAACAAATGTAATATTGACCAAGTATAATTTCTTTGAATTTTAAAATAAAAGATTTGAGTAGGGGATGTCAAAGCGGATTAATCCATTCCGCTATCCGTCCCATTTAACCTGATCCACAATGGACAGAAATACTTCGTGGGTTTTGACAGGTCGGTTTATGTCCGGTCCGCTAGATTAAGAGAATGGAGAAATGGGCTGATAAGGGATTGGACGCCATCAAACGCGTGAAGCATTAAGGTTTAGGTACATATAAAGCCATATTCTAATACTTCAATGTATTAAAAGGTACTTTATGCAAAATAACAGAGGAAGAAGAAATAAGAGTTTAGAATCTCTCAAAGCTTATTCATGGGCACAAAGCCAACCATTATATACTATTGAAACACACATAAAAGCCCATCACAAAGCTAACTTTATGACCCAATTAAAGATCACAAGCCCATGTAATTAGAGTTCTTACCAAGAAGAGGATTCCTATATATACCTTGTAATGAACATCAATGGAGTTAACCCTTGAGAGTTCTTTCTTCATCTATATAAAATATCAATCTTGAATCATTGTGATCTTGGTGACACTAAATTAAGCTTTCCATTTCCTTTACTTTCTTGCACAATAAAGCTCTTGATGAGCTATTTCATTACCTCATTTTCAATCTCCTTTTGTATCTAATAAAGCTCTTAATGAGCTTGAATCCTCTTGTTTGGATTCTCTAACATATACAATCCTCTAACTTGGAGGAGAAGAGCACAATCAATCAACATTAACTAGAGAAGATACAAAAGAGATATGCGGAGATATGTAGAATCGTATAATTACACAAGAGAAGGAGATGATTGAGGAAAAAGAAAAGACGAAGGATTTCATGAGATTGATACGATGAAGCAAGATGGCTTCATACGATGGGCTGCGGTGAAACCCACTGGGCTGGATACTTCAACACTTTATTTATTCTCCGAAGCAATTTACATTTGAAATATGAAAGTAATACTAACCCATATATGATTTATTACTCCTATTAGCGACTAAAAGAAAGAAGATGATACATAGTACAATGTGTATTCCCCAATAGTTTCCAACGAGTCAGTCTTAGCGTTTTCCTCTTGGATGACTCTCTACCTCACTTAGTGGCTTCGTTTTCTTTCACCTTAAGAATTGGATCATCAACTTCAGGTTCAGGTGTTGTTGTCTGTTTCTTTTCCTGTTCATAAAAAGTAAAAATAGTTAGATTTTTTAATGAACTTTTAACTTACATGTTAAAATGAGTCAGAGAAGAGTAGAAAGATCTCATGCGTGGACACTAGAAACAACTATTATGCGTAGAGGTGAAAAGAATAATTAATTACCTCAGACTGAGATTTTGGTGTTGATTGTTCTGTAATATATTGCAAGATCTCAAAGAATCTTGTCTGTCCATGGTTAATTGCTTTTTGGAGATATATCAGTGCCATATCCCCAGCTCTAGTCCGTACCTCCATCAAGCTGCGGTCAATTTCATTTTCATGCTTTGAGATATATGGCCTGAAGAAAGAATCGTACACATATGTAGTTCCCTGAAATGGTAACACAGAGGATATCAAATAAGAGAGAAAGCCAGTTGAATCAAAAGTTCAAAAAAAAAAAAAATTATTTCTCTATCTCAATGGCTTTACTTACTTTGGTCTGTGGGAACCAAAGATAAATGAAGAATGCCAACTTTGCCTCGCTATACATTGGTAACCTTCACAATGAAAACATAATATAATAATAGTAAGTATACTTTACAGTGAAACTCTTAGTTTCTAAGTACCTAAAACCAATAACAACCTACCAGGAAACAAGAGCATCACCAACTCGTTCGAAAATTGTTAAAGCAGCTACAATAATCCTTCAAAGATGTTTTGAGAGGAAGGAAGCAAGAAAGATTTAGGAACCTAAAGGGTAGAGATCAAGAAACTAATATACGAGAAGCTCATCATATACCAATATTGGCACCAGAACTGAAGCTGTTCAATCTCAGGCTTGTTTAGTTCGACCGTCTTGTAGCATTCATAAGCAGGATATGCATATCCAAACACCATTCTGTCAATAATTGAAAGAGATGCATTAGTTTGTTTGATTGAACAACTGTTTCTAGGAACACAAAAAAAGAGATCAAAGTGATGAAGTAGCATACAGAAGCCCCCTTGTCAGAAACGATCCAATCATTGTGATCACCTGATAAAACATACATATATAAAAAAACGAATTTGCTAATCAGAATTATATTTCTCAACCACACAATTCATTGAAATGTATATTAGATGATGAACTATATCCAAATTCCAAAAATTCATATTGTCAAACGAACATGATTATTATTAACATCTATCTACTCTCAACTAGAAACAATTACTAAATCACGAGAAGTCACTAACTCTTCACATTCAAAAAAAAAACACAAGGATTAAATATGTTGACCAAGTTTTTTTTTTGGCTTATTGGAGTCATCACGTACGAAGTCCTCGATATGAATCGTTAAAAGAAAACGAGACAAAGACAAAACAATCAACTAATTAAGCATTGATGCAATGTTTAAAAAACGATTGAACAATAACATACCTTATGAGACGACGTGATGCGGCGGCGACGGTTACGATAGTGACTTGCGAATGGAGAAAGGCGAAGCAAACGGTATTATCGTATCGGATAGTGACTTGCGAATCCTTTTTTCCAAAATATTTTGTTCTCTACTTGACAGTTTTAACTTGAAACAGTGCGTGCGGGCTCCATATACGTTACGTAACAACGACTTTGAGAGGTTTATTAGCTGTTGGATTTGTATTTCACGGTTACGATCTTCTACTTTCGAGCAGGTGTACCGTATCGTTTCGCACTGAATTGCTCCTCTTCGAAACTATAATAGAGTGGATAAGGCGATAAAGTTATAAACCGTAAATTATACTCTTCTGTAGTTCTTTGTAGATTTTGATGTTTTAGAGTTTTCGAATATATTAAGAAATAATTATATATTAATTTATAAATATATTATTATTTCATACAAAATATTTTTCTATAACCACTAACCAATAATAATTCAGTAAATTTACCTTTTTCAATTAATATTTTTTAGAGTTGACCAAATGTCTATCTAAAAATTAGAACATCATTCTATGTAGAACATAGAAAAAAGGTTAAAACATTAATTTAGGGTAAAATTTAGAAAAAGAAAAAAAAATCCTTAACTGAAATGGAATAAAGTCATAATATTATAGCCGCAAGTGATTAATCATCTAGTGGCTGAGATTAACCCAAAACCACTGGTTCTTCTTCTTCCTCTCATCTTCGCGCGCTTAAGCCATTGTTCTTTCTCCATAGCTTCACACCAACAAAGGGAAGTAAATCGAAATCGAAATGCCAGTTTCAGCTCCATCTCCGCCTCGTCTTCATTCTCCGTTCATTCATCGTCCCATCAATTTCACTCCTTCTTCTTTCTCCGCGAAGAATCTCCGGTCGCCGGCAACAACTTATCCCCGAATCAAAGCTGAACTCGATCCCAACACGGTTTTGATTCTCATCTCTGTCTTCTCTTCTCACCAGTTCAATTTGATTACCAATTTTGTTTTTCGTAATATATATATATAGGTAGTCGCAATATCTGTTGGCGTAGCAAGCGTCGCATTAGGAATTGGAATCCCTGTGTTCTACGAGACTCAAATCGACAATGCAGTGAGTCTTCAGATTATATTCGTAATGCTTCTGAGTGAGTACATTGGTGTGAATTCTAGTTTTAACACTGTTTCGTTTTTACACAACTTCATAGGCTAAGCGAGAGAATACTCAACCTTGTTTTCCCTGCAATGGAACCGGAGCTCGTACGTTAAATTGATTCTCTTACTCTCTCTTATACTCTTATCAAGTTTTTGTTTGCATTTTGGTGGGAACTGTATAAAAGAGCAAACTGATTGATGTGTACATGCTGTTTATGAACATTATGGTCTGAAGAAATAGTTTTTTTAATGAGCAGAGAAATGTAGATTGTGTGCGGGAAGTGGTAATGTGACCGTAGAGCTTGGTGGAGGAGAGAAAGAAGTCTCCAACTGCATCAACTGTGATGGTGCTGGTTCCTTAACTTGCACTACTTGTCAAGGCTCTGGTGTTCAACCTCGATACCTTGATCGAAGGTACTACACGATTATTAAGAGCTACTCTCTTTCTGCATATTGTATAGATACTCACACATATATTCTCTTCTTTTTCGTATGGTCAGGGAGTTCAAAGACGATGACTAAAATGTCGTGCACGGGAGAACAGATCAAAGAGTCTCTTTTTCCTCCCTTCTCACATTTCTTCATTGTGTGTCTACATTGTACAATACTGTTTTGTTCACCAAACATGTGAGAGAAATTATAACATGGATATTGTATCAAAGAAAACCATCAGAGATCAATCAAATGTTTCTTCTGTTGTAATGATGTAACATGACAGAGCAACTTGTATCTTCATCTTAAAGCTGATACTATTTTCCCTCCTGAACTATCTATCATCTATCAGCAACCAAAAAAACTCTACAAAAGACCAAATCTTTGGTTTTTACTTGCAACACCAATGAGCTAGCTACCTACATATAGCTTGAAGTCAACCTACCTGTGCAACTGAAGAAGAAAGTTTCCTGCATTTACCTTATAAACATGTCAACCGTAACTTGTTACTTTTAAGAGATAAGAAAGTCTTTCTAAGACCAGGATTCTCAAAAAGGTCTAAAGCTGCAAAGTAGACGCCTTCATCACCGTTCTCTATCTCGTCAAGCAAATTGATACAGTTTGCAATACTAAATCTGTCCTCTTGAGTTTTGGAATCAGTCATCCTTGACCTCAAAGCAGTTACCATGTCCGACAAAGCACCTGCCATTTTTTCCAATGCTGCTGGATCAATATGGCTCGGTCCCAAAGAGGTCTTTGAATCCGGTTCTCTTTTCCTTTTTCTATCAACCAAGTTTGTGTTAGTTTGCGCTACAATTGGTGTTGATATATTCTCTGAGGATTGATTTGCCATGGATTCTTCTAATCTCTCAAAGTGACTTGACTGAGCATATCTACCATCAACGGAATCATCACCAAATATAGTGCAAAGCTGCTCATAAATGGGGCAGTCCTTAACTTCAACTGGTTCACTCCTAGACAGTACCTGTGACCATGAGTGAAAAGCAGCAGTTTTTCCAGTAAAACACAATGCTTGAAGCTAGAGTGGATAAAAAGTAGACTACTAGACTTACACCGGAATCTTCTCACAAGTCAAACCCCAAGATACGTCTTGTATCTTCTTCGATAACAAACCCGTTGGGAACGTGAGACGATTTTAAGGGTATTATAGCGTTATCTCAGAACATCAAGATGTTTCCCTCAATTGATTATTGTTGAAGTTAAGCTCCGTCAGCTCGTTGAACTCATCGCGTATGTTATTCCATGTTTTTCTGTCGAAAACATTGTTCTGTCTGTTTCTTGATTGGATCTGCTTAACTACCAAGTCAGCTAAAACCTTGTCAAGAGATGGAGTCCATCTCTTTCTCGATCGCTCTTGCTTTGGTTGTTCATTAACGTCAACATCCATCAGCACCTGGAATTTAATAAGACTATATAATAAGACATCAACCATACTTATCACAAGACAGAGACTTTACACCTGATACTGATTAAAATGACGTAACACCTACAGGTTTATACTTGTGGTGCATAATATTAAAATTTAAGAAGATCTTGGAAGTTTCTTAGAAATCCAGCTATTATTGTGTGATCACAATTAAGCCCAATTTTGATACACGAAATTAATTAACTCATCATCCGGCGATTTCAGCTCAAAATCAGAAGTGTGGAACTTTAGTAGCTTGTTATAGACTAACCTAGAACAATTGTGGATCCGGACGAAACGAGAAGCCAGAATCTCTACTCTATTGATTGAAAACAAAATTCACAACAAAGATGTATAGTTAAATGCTTAGTAAAGCCCAGGCCCAATAATCTCAAATTCTCTTTCTGTCTTTATTGGCATAGTGGTCATATTTAACCTCTCGCTAGAGGACCACAAGCCCACTTGTTCCTTCTCAACTTGTAAAAATTGTTGTTACCATAATAAACAAATATTCATATCAGATTTTAGCTAGCAATTTTTCTTAATTTAAATTTTGCCTACTATTTTATTTTATTTTATTCACAAGCCAATTAATTTTTAGATTAATGTGGACAAACTAATAAAATTATATACAGCCACCGACAATTGGGACAGTGACACTGACTACAGATGGACTCGGCTCATTTGCTTCCTTTAAAGTAAAGGGGTACTACAGTAATTTCCGCTTTATATAAAACAAAACATTTTAAAAAATGAAGGGAAAATCCTAAAGAGGGAGAAAAAAAATAGATCTGAGAAATCCCGCTTGATACTCCACCAGTCCACCGACTTAAACTAAGAGAGATTTTTGAGTAGTGTGTCAGTGACTCCTCTCTCCACCTTCCTTTGATTCGTTCAACCTTTCACTGCTCCATCTTCATCACTACACACTGAATCTTTAGATCCGGGAACTTAATTTCTCTCCTTTAATCTGTGAATGCAGTTACGTTGACCTCGGATCTAATCAAAATCTCTTTTGGAATTCCATAAATGGGGGAGAAATCCAAGTCCAGAGGTTGGTGTGGTTGGTTTATCGCCATTATTGTGTTAGCTTCTGTTGTGCTCGCCGTCGTTTACACCGTCAAATCGAGAATGAAGAAATCCGGTGACGATGATGGAGGTGGTCCTGTACCTGGACCTCCCGGCGCCATTGATAAGAAATACGCCGACGCACTTAAGATCGCTTTGCAGTTCTTCGATATCCAGAAATGTAATCAATTCCTAACTTCATTTTTTTTTTTAATATCCTCTATCGTCGTGTTTACACGTTTCCAATTCGAGATTCATCAGATTTGTAGTTTCAATTTCACTCTTAACTTACCTGACAAGTTATTGATTGATATTTTTTTTGTGATTTGATTCCTTTTGGGGACTCTAATGATTGGGCATGTTTGATGTAGCTGGTAGACTGGAGAACAATAAGATATCTTGGAGAGGAGATTCAGGTCTTAAAGATGGAAGTGAAGCGAATCTTGATCTTTCCAAAGGATTATATGATGCTGGAGATCATATTAAGTTTGGTTTTCCAATGGCTTTCACTGCTACAGTTTTGTCATGGTCCATTCTTGAGTATGGTGATCAAATGAATGCAGTGAACCAATTGGATCCTGCTAAAGACTCACTCAGGTGGACCACTGACTATCTTATCAAAGCTCATCCTTCTGATAATGTGCTCTATATCCAGGTCTGGACTTTAAATCTTTCATGTTACTGTAGCTTAGATTAGTAGAGGATGTAACGTGTGGAAGCAATGATTCTCACTTGTTGGTATTGTGATGATTATGTCTGATGTAAGGTGGGAGATCCAAAAGTAGATCATCCATGCTGGGAGAGACCAGAGACCATGAAAGAGAAGAGACCACTCACTAAAATTGATGCAGATACTCCAGGGACAGAGGTTGCTGCGGAAACTGCTGCAGCTATGGCTTCAGCATCTTTAGTGTTCAAGGATAGTGACCCTCAATATTCAGCCACGCTTCTGAAGCATGCGAAGCAGTTGTTTGATTTTGCAGACACTAAACGAGGCTCTTACAGTGTTAACATTCCTGAGGTTCAGAAGTTTTACAATTCAACGGGATATGGGGACGAGTTATTATGGGCAGCTAGCTGGTTGTACCATGCAACAGAAGACAAAACTTACCTCGACTATGTGTCTAAACATGGAAAGGAATTTGCTAGTTTTGGAAATCCAACTTGGTTCAGTTGGGACAACAAGCTTGCTGGAACACAGGTTAGATTGAAGACAGTTGGAGCATTTCTGTTTTTTTTTTTCTTTTTCTGCCCGGATATCATTTATGTTTCCAAATCATTGCAGGTACTATTATCAAGATTACTCTTCTTTAAAAAAGATTTATCAGGAAGCAAGGGACTTGGAAGTTACAGGGACACAGCTAAAGCTGTCATGTGTGGCCTTTTACCAAAGTCTCCAACAGCTACAGCTAGTAGAACAAACGGTAATCTCAACTTTATTATTGCATAGAACATAAAGCCTCTTTGACTCAATTTCTTATAAAGCTTCGATCTTGTAAATCTCTTCTATAATAGGTGGTCTTATATGGGTTAGTGAATGGAACTCGATGCAACAATCCGTGTCCTCAGCGTTCTTAGCCTCGCTTTTCAGTGATTACATGCTCACTTCCCGTATCCATAAAATATCTTGCGACGGGAAAATCTTCAAAGCAACAGAGCTCAGAGATTTCGCCAAATCACAGGTAACTAACAACATATGAAAAACTATACATAAACAAAATCAAACAAGTCAAAGAAGAAGACTCAGTGGAGTTTCTTCCTGCAGGCTGATTACATGCTGGGGAAGAATCCGCTGGGAATGAGCTTCGTGGTGGGTTATGGAGACAAATACCCACAATTTGTGCATCATAGAGGAGCTTCAATTCCCGCAGATGCAACCACAGGGTGCTTAGATGGATTCAAATGGTTTAACTCAACCAACCCAAACCCAAACATAGCATATGGTGCACTCGTAGGTGGGCCTTTCCTCAACGAGACGTTCACTGACTCACGAGAGAACCCAATGCAGAACGAGCCAACCACTTACAACAATGCACTTCTCGTTGGTCTTTTATCTAGTCTGGTCACAACCTCTTCTGCTTTACAATCGTTGAAGTGAGAGCTATTTTTAAGCCTTTTTATTGAAATCACATTGCTTCATTTTATTTGTATTTTTTGTTTCTTTTCTAATGTGTGTGTGTGCTCTTATTCACGCTGTGTATTGGTTGATATGTTGATGAGTGTTAAATAAACAGTTAGTTCTCTAAATCAAATTACAAAGCTACAATACACAACATAGGTAAACTAATTGATGGCATGCAACAATTTAACCCCCAAAAAAAGTACTAATTGATGCACACACAGTCACAAATGACAAAATAATATTAATGTTGCAAATGGTATGAAACGGTCCGGTTAGATTTGTAAACCGGAAAATTCGGGTTCAATCAACGAACTGGGTTTGCTTTTTTGGGTTTTGAACTTAAACCCTTTGTCGCGTGAAACGAAAAGAAAAAACCCTAGTTTCCCTTTAGACGACGAAGGCATCTTCTTCTTCTTCTTCAGTCTATCGTTTCTTCTTCAGTCTATCGTTTCTTCTCTGCTCAGAATTACAAATCGTCGGTATTATTCCGGTTTATAGTTTCGTCTCTGTTAGGTGAGATTCGATTCTATGTTTACCTCTGCTCGAGACTTCAAATTCTGTGTGTTAAATTCGATTTCATTCAGCTTAACGTTTCATGAAGTCTTGTTTTTTTAGTTGCGTTGTCATTTTCGTTTGAAACTTACTTATTCGTTTTTTTTTTGTTCCTGCCGCTATATAAATTTGTTCTTATAAATTCTAAGAACTGAAGCATATAAAATCAACAGGTATTGGATCTTCAATGGAGGGGTTAAAGCTCTCAGAAGCGGAATTGATGGTTTACATTCATCCTTCGAAGAGCAGAAACGTTTTTCAAGCGATTTGTCGCGAGCTCAGTTCTCTTCTATTCCAGTTCGTTCGTTTTCTTCTCACTTTTTACTTTCTTAAAGTTTTCTTCTTTGAAATCAAGTTTTGGTTTTAGGTTGTGATTCTTAACTTTATAGGTTCTTATTGGCTATTACAATACCTCACTGTTGTTGCTAATTGATTCATTGCATGTTGGAAATAACCAAATTCGTTACTTTAGGTTTTAGCAGATCTTTTAAATGTTCTTAGATAGCTTTGGTTTTGTACCAATCTTTTTGTTTCTTGGTGAGATTAGTTTCATTCTTGATGACAATTAATAGCGCTTTATCGAATTGAGCTTCTTGATACAATGTTTGTTGGTGATAATTTGTTTTTTCTTATAATTTGTGTGTTTCAATCTTTGTTCTGAAGGTATAATGAAACCTTTGATGGTGTACTATTGGCTTATGATGCTACTGTGAAAAGCAAACAAGCTAAAATCCTTTCAGGACTTAATCCTTACTTTGGCGTGAGAGTTAACACTAGACTACTCTTATTTGATCCTAAGCCCAATAGTCTTGTAGGTAAGATCTCATCTGAAATTTGCATCCGTCTCTGCAACTTTTTTCGAATATATCTTTTATTCTTACCGCTTAGTTTCTTGCCAGTGCTTTAATGTGTTTGAAGCAATGCTGGTTGGTTCATTTCTTTTCTTTTTTCTATGCAGAAGGGGAAATTGTGAAGATTTCTCCAGAGTCAATCCATGCTATTGTTCTTGGTTTTTCTGCCGCAGTCATAACCGACGTTGATATCCGTGAAGAA
Source organism: Boechera divaricarpa (assembly GCA_026770425.1). Taxonomy (NCBI): domain Eukaryota; kingdom Viridiplantae; phylum Streptophyta; class Magnoliopsida; order Brassicales; family Brassicaceae; genus Boechera; species Boechera divaricarpa. The sequence continues at coordinate 26,239,099 of CM049182.1, read as the reverse complement.
TTCAAGTACAAAGTGGTACGTACAACTAATATATAGGTCTTGAATGTACTTATTCCATTGATCCAATTTGGTTAAAACAGACTCTAATCTTTTGTTCTATTCAGAGCGATGGTAAAGGCTGTTTTGTGAGCAGATCGCATAAACGTCATGCACTAAAGGTTGGAACCATGATACGCCTTCAAGTCCAAAGGTATAAACTTGTAGCTTCTCTGTTGTGAGAATTCTGGGTAATTGAATCAAAATGATTGTGCAGTTTTGATGAAGAGGTAATGCATATAGCTGGATCTCTACTTCCGGAAAACACAGGATGCGTTAAGTGGCTCGAAAAGCACTCTGAAGAAGCTTTGCAGACGGATAGGTTAGTTAGTTTATACATTCCCTTTAATTAACTCTCTCATCATCATCGTTAATAAGAAAACTCTTTTGGTATTTTCAGGTAATTAACTCTCTCATCATCATCGTTAATAAGAAAACTCTTTTGGTATTTTCAGGGATCATAAAAGGAGGAAACTGTCCTGAGGGAATATGAGAATACAAAACAGTAGAAGCTTGAAATGAAGAGAAGCAGCGATGCTGAATTTTTGTTGTATCATTAAACTAATGCCCTATTGTTTACCTTCATTTATCTGAATGTTCGTTCTAATCAAAATCAAAAGTTATGACAGTAATTTATGAAGCCATGATATGGACATGCTTCATGCTTATAAGTTATAAAAAGCTCTTCTGTCTTCCTTTTTAAAAGGAGCTAACGATATAATGTTCATGCTTTGCTTTGACGAAAGCCTTGTGCAGAGAGAAAGTTTGAAGATCAAACCAGTAAAGAAGCAGATGTGTTAAAAGTTTAACCGAATAAAACAATCGTCTAAAAACAAACAATAGAAAGCATCTGTAGATAATTGATACACCAAATGATAATAAATAAAAATGTTGAAAAGGTTATGAAAAACTAATGTAAACCTATAGTTTCCCAGCTGCTCTTATTCCCATTAAGCAAATACCTAGAGCCGCCCAATTCTAATGATACAACAATCAACAAACGTATGAAACCAGTTTAACTACATCTGATGATTGATACGGTTAGGAGAGAGTTAAGAGTAGTACCATTGTGCTTAATATCGATGGCTAGGGCGCAAAGCGGAAAACGAATTCCCGCCTTGATCATGATGATGACTTTGACTTCCTCTTCCTCTTCCTCCTCCTTTGCGGTCGCGGTCACCACCTTGTTGATGATGATGCTGACCACCATACCCTCGTGGGTTATTATGCTCGGATTCACCATGACCATGCCATTGTTGTTGATGTTGATTATGATGATTACCAGAATACCCTCCTCCTCTAGAGTCATGGTGACCTCCCCGTGATTGGCTCTGGTAAGGCTCTGATGGGAATCTCCCACTGGGTCCACGAGGTTGGTATCCGCCTCGACTTTGGTAAGGAGGCGGCTGAGCATAGCCTTGCACGCCAGGTGGAGCCATATAGCCACCATGTTGGTAAGGAATTGGTGGAACATACTGCGGAGGATTGTAGCCGTAACCAGGAGGATGCTGCGCATGTACATCTGTTGGTGTCTGATATCCATGTCGGTCTGTTCCCATCTGTAAGCTGTTGGAGACAAGACGATGTGCTGCATCTCCCAGATGCCTCCCAGATACACTTCCAGGTGGGTTTTGCCTGAAGAATTGAGGATAAAGAAAATAGCAATCTTCATATACAACACTACCAATTCAAACACATGCCTTCTTTTTTACTTGGTTTGATGATTTTATTACCTCCACTGATTATTATGCATCCCATGATTATTATGCATCGGTCTCCTTCCGTTATCCTCATGCCACAGAGCAGGTGGGGGTTTCAAGTCTCCTATGTTCACAATCTGAACAGACGAGAGAAAACAACCAACTTAAGCTACCAAGACTATTTACCCGTAGAGGTCACTCAAAATAAGTTTCTTCTTGAGCAATGAGCCAAACCATTAAAAGTCCATAGAGATGACAGTCACAGACAATACAAAGTGGTATCATTTACCTTCTTAGGGAAGATGACACCAGGAGGAGGCCTGGTTATGTGTTCATGTGCATCTGGAAGTCTGTAAATACAACATCTGAGAAGCGATGAAAATAAATCAGTATTGCACGTTTAATCAATTTAAGCTTTGAACATTTTGAAAACTAGGTCCGTGATCTCACATGACTTGGTTGGTCAAGATGTCCTCCATACCCTCCATTGGGGACCGGAATATTGGCGGGTGAGTCTCCCCTGAACACGGAGTCAAGTAGCCATTCATACCATCACTGCAAGTAGTTCTAAGAACATCAGGAAACAGACTTGGTATTAGTTGGCCTTAGTGAGATATCCAACTGACCAACTTACTTCATACTCATCCACCATGAAGTCATAAAACATTTAAAAAAGAGGTATGTTTTACAAACCTGAGCTCAGGTTTGATCTTAACCTTAAAGTCTACTCTCTCCCTGTCACTTAATTGCCGACAGTGGTTATCAAGTGAAAAGATGAGTTCAGCCAGGCGATGAGACGTTGCTATGAAAAGCATATCACACATCCTGCTGTTTCTACGCTTCTCTTCATCCTGCAGATTGAAGAAAGAGCACTTAAAAATCCATCTTTTTGGAAGCACACATCTTCATGTGAAGGAAAGACGTATAGGGCAGCTTACCGTCAATGTAAATTCCACTTCGGAAACAGCTTCTAGTAGGCGCTTTTCATCAATGAAAGGCAGCTTAGCAATACCCTTTGATGAAGAAGTAAAATGCATTCAAAATATAGTGATTGTGTTTCCAATACATAAGGAAGCGATCAAGAAAGACAGGCTACCTGCCAGGAAAAACGCTTTCCGTTCATGTCGACTTCAAAATCTAAAAAAAACAATAGAATCGATGTAGATATAATTTGTTACAACAATTAACACTCAGAAAAAGATGGAATCTTTACTAGGAAAGGAAACAGTACCAGTTGGGTAAAAATCAATGATAGGAGAGTTGGGATCAGTCATCAAGGTCCTGTAGCGCTCTGGAAGTGCATGCGCACTGACCAAATGAAGTAACGATTATAGATATACCATAGAGAGGAAACAATAATGTAGAAAAGATAAAGAAAAAGCATTGATGCCCAAGGTAATACCTTGCAGCTGGGAACACCCCAAGAAGTTGATTGAAAGGCTTAAAAGGAGTTCCTAATTCAAACTTAATATCCAGCTCTCCCAAATCCTTCAGATCAGAAGCAAATGGTGCGTAATGGTAAGGATAAAACCTGTAACAGCAAAGTACAATTATATCAGGAGTGACAGCTAAAACCTCTCACAGTCAATGAAGACCTACGAATCTAAAAAGCAAATATAGTGTCTAATACAAAGATATAGATATAACATAGTATACTCTATCAGAACAAGAATAAATATAAAATCCTAGATAGAAAATAACTATTAAGGCAAAAGAAAAACATCAACTTTTCTTTCAAAATTACTCCTGCGTTCTGTTTAAAAGGAAAGCAGAAAGAAAACAAAAGACAACTCAACTAGCAAAAATTTATGGCACTTCAAATGAAAAGCTTACACATAAATAAAAATAGACTACTAAAGAAAGCAATCAAACGGATCAGTAGGTGAAGTTGTTCAGGACAAAAGAAATATCAAAGTGTAGGAACTCACCACTGCCATGAGCAAACACCTTCCATGTAGTAATGCATGACCCAACAAAGGCCTTCTGTGTACTTCAAAACCTGTACAAAAGAATGTTTCACAAATTAGAAGGACCTCTCCAGAAGTGGAACCAAAACTTGAATTATATATCATTCTCAAACTTACAACATCCTTCCGCACTCTTTCCATTTCTTCGGGGGTTACTACTGAGAACTTCTCTTCATAATATCTTTCTTTCCATCCAGGTTCCCCTAGCTTCACCTATGCAAATGGAAACCACTTTTGGGAATGAAGGGAGACCCAAAATTGACAATCAAAGGGTAACTGAAAAACAAAGAAATTCCTATTATATAATATAAATCTAATCATAATTCACTAGAAAGAACCTTATCCTCTTCATTAGTATCAGAGTTGAAAGCATCTGATTTCTCACGGATTAACTCCTTGAGCTTTGTCTTTAGCTCTTCTTTGTTCTCGTGTTCCTGAAATAAGTAAATAAATTAAAATGATTATTCATTCACATGTATAAGGCCATCAACTCTCAACTACACAGTGACAAAGGAGTTAAAATCACATATTGCCTCTCCAGGAAAGGAATGCATACATCAGATTCGAGACTGTTCTCGACGTCAACAATAGCAGCACCAACACTGGATCCTGAAGATACACGTCGAACTTTTGGATGCGGAGCAGACCTTCCATCATTAGACTGAAATGGTGACGGTGTAGGAGCCGAAGCAAGTCGAGAACCACTAAATCGTGCAACCGGAACAAGAGAATCTGGTTGAACTGTTGGAGCTGCATCATCCATTCTTCTTGTCTGAGCTTTATCTCGCTTTACTCTTTCCGCTTGCCTCTGATTTAAACCAGAGCAAAAAGAACCATCAATACATCAATACACATCACTACAGAAAGATTAGTTCTATCCATATCTTGTCGAGATACAAAAACAATGTGGAACCACGTAAATCTATTTAAATGGATCAAGTTACAAAATCACCACTTATGTGTAGAGGATTCCAGCAGATTTCATCTGGTCGAGGGTTTCCAAATGATCATAGTGTAGCAATAAATATACTTGCAAAGCAAACAAGATTCACATACACTCTACGAAACTTGAGGATACACATGGAACCCCAATATAGTTTCCATGAAAATGCAATTATATTATATTTACAAGACTATGGGGAAGTATTAATATCTCTGCAAAATCTAGTACTCAAAATTTATAAACTTAATATATGTTACAACCGGGTGGGAAAAGGGAACTGTCGTGCCAGTCACATAATATCAGATATATTGATAGCAGATAAATAGCTACTCAGGTAATGTGCCTCATACAAGGCCAAAAAGAAGTATGTTTTCTAAAAAGTCGATGTACCTGATGTAACCTGGCTCTTTTCTGAAATATCTTATCTTCGTACGATCCAACAGCCTGAATAAACTGTTCCACCCTCTTTAAATTTGGCTGGAGGGGATAACAGCAAAAGATGAAGTCAAAACCATGTCACCTAAGGGTAAATTGGAAAAGTAATGATTTGAGTAAACTAGTCCAAGATCAACAGATAACAAGCACCTTGCACCCATCAGTTAAATAGCCGTCAAACGACCGAAATTCCTTCTTGTAAACAGCCATAAGCAAGTTGATAGCACCCTGGAGAAATGAAGAATTACAGCAACGTTTCATCAAACAATAATTTAGAATGTGATGTAAGATATGTCTAGTTCTTAACATAGGATATATAACGGAATTTACATATGCTTTAGACATTAAACCGATTACCACCAATACTAACGTATCTTTTCATACTAAGGTATCCCTTAAAGGTTCTTTACACCAACAAATCATAATGAAATCCAAATCCAAGCAACACAAACCTCTCGAATCTCCAATGTCGGCATATGTGGTAAGAAATCATTGCCCACAAAGAAACATATGAAGATAAAATCATCAACAATGCGCTCTAGATCAATTTCAAATGGAGGGTTGGGAATCCTCATCTCCAATTCCAGGTATTCTCTAAGAATCCAGATATGGAGGAACTGACAAAAAGAAACAAAGACATGAGACTTGACAATAATATCACACTTAGACTGTATCTCAAGAACCTGCTGATCATGTGTTATGAACTTGGTCATGAATTTCAACCTGATATGGCTTTTTGACGAAATCATTTCCATCGCCTTTCTCATCAAATTCTCCTGCCCTCTTCTTTGCTTTTCCTTCACAATTTGCAGCCATATGTCCCATTTGACCACACAAGAAGCATTTATCCTGCTGTCCAGGAGTATAGACCACCTAAATCGTGGGATGAAATTTTAGAATTCAGCTTAGTTACCCAGGAAGAAAATAGAATTTGAAAATTTTACTCCAGTTGTCTCCTCTGCTCCTTTTTTCTACCCACTTATGTTATTATTTCATGAGGAAATATAAAAAATCCCTTAAACACTGAATTGAATACAGAAAACATGCGGAAGAGTAAATCAAAAACCTCTCGAAGAATTGAAAAATGAACTTCATGGGTCGCCAAGCCCAACATAATCAAGTCAGCGTCCTGTCAAAGAAAGCAGGTCAAAATGAGCCTCATAAGTTAATGACACACTAGAAAGTGAGGGCCAAGAAAATGAATAAGCAATCAAAACTTCAGGATAGTTTTTGGTGCAAGGACAAATAAGAAAATAAAGAATAATACCAGTCCATACAAGCAATGCCGAGTGTTTGGGTCAAAACCAGGAAGATTTCTTTGAAGACGAATGTATGACATGATTTTATGCTCCCCTTCACCTGGAACATTAGCGTCTGAAAGGATAACCTTTGCATTTCGACGGTTAGGTGCACAATTAGTCATAAACTGTGTGAAGACTGAGAAAATGCCAAGAACGAATAGGGAAGCACCAACTATAAACATCACAAATACCTTGATATTTTTCCAACCAACATCATGATTAAGTCTAAGGTGTACATAATATTGCAGCGCTATAGACAGAACACCCATGAATTCTGTTCCAGGTGTAATAACATTAGAATCAAACACTTGAGAGTCAACTTTTGGAGGGAGTCTTCTACCCTCCCTCTCAAACTCCTCTCGTAGCCGTTCTTCTTCAGCAGCCTGTAAGATTAACAATGTCAACAGATTTCCATTGAAAAGGTAGGAGACTTGTTAACGGAATGGAAAAAAAAAGCACGTAAGGAAACGAATTAAGAACACAACAAACATTAGAAGCACGTCTAGATGAAAGTAAATAGCAAAACGAAGTTTGTCTGGCTGAGGAACTACACAGTAGAAACCCCATGCCAGTATGGGGTAAAAAAGAACATACTGCATCCGCTGCATCTTTAGCGGATCTAAACCGTCTAGACCGCTGTTGATTCATTTTAGCTCTTGGAGCAACACCATCTAAGACCCAGTCAAAACATACACAAAGTATTAAGATTTAAGCATACTCCTCTAAATTTTTATGTTGGCTGATAAAGAATACTTACCAATAGCCATATAGAGCAACTTCCGTGGCCGTACCATCACGAAAAGCCTATCAATGTAGTCAAACATGCACTGAAACACCTCCTCAAAGGTAGTCGGAGATGGCTGCAATGAAAAACATAGTCTTTAAGCAGAGAAAGAGCTATACAACAACTTTAATCATCTCAAAACATCATTATACACGAGCACTCTACTAAACATATCCAATCGATGCCACAGTTTTATAAATGAAGCAGAATTAAATTTGAAAACCCTAATAGTCTCAGCTAAACAATAAATTAAACAGTGAAGAAGCGGAATGAACCAAAATCGAAAGGAAAAGTTACCCTATCTTCGGGATGGAAGCAAGGATGGATAATCCCGTTCATGTCGAGATAGAGATTATCGTATTCGAGATTGTTAGGGTTAGGTTTACTAGTATCAACGGGAATCTTGATACCTTCGATTTCAACAGGCTCTTCCTCGATAACATCCGCCACTAACAGCGGATACTTCTCCGCCAACCACCGGTAAAACGACGGTACTCCCATTCTTCACCGATCTCGAAGAGATAAATCTCCGGCGCCACAAAGTACCAAGAAAACAAAACTCAGAGACCTAAGCAGAGAGCGAGAGAGTAAATCAAACCAACGGTGTTTGCCGACGGCGGGTAAGGTCAAGTGCACATTAATTGGTTTTTTCCTAAAACGCAAAATCGGATTACTCAAAACTAATTGGGCTTAAGACAAAATTGAATATAATTTTGGGCTTTATCTGAAGCCCAATGGCCCATTTAATGTTTTTACTCGCTGGAGGCCTTCGGAATCTAATGAGGTCATATTCTGACAGACAGTACTTGTTGTATTTCGTCAGCACGTGTTGACAAAAAAAAAATAACTAAAAAAAAATTAACTCCGTTGCCGGGACTCGAACCCGGGTCTCTCGGGTGAGAGCCGAGTATCCTGACCAGCTAGACTACAACGGAATTGTGGTTACCTTTGCTCAACGTTTTTTAATAACATTCGACTCCAAGAATTGATGGAGAGTACACAGAACTCGTACTTGATTAAAATAGTCTCTTTCGGCTTTATCTCTTGTTCTTGTGGTCCATCTATTACGGCAGAAATTATGATTCTTGGATTAAAAGATCCTTTTGTTAACTATGAGACTAGTAGTATAATAAATCTTTGTAATACATTTTTCTAATAATCTATTTGTCTACATTATCGGTTTTTTTCATGCTCCATTTGTCTACATTATCTTTATATGTCTCATAGTCTGAGTGTGATTAATAGTGTAAGTGGTTTTCTACGAAAGCGAAAGGAATAAAACAATTTTGTTTCCTAATTAATCGACCCATCTGCCCAATACTCAACAAGGTATGAAAAAAAATTATGATTGTTTTTAAAAGGATTTTCAGCCAAAAAAAAAAAAAAACCCTCCACCTAACTATTTTTTTTTTTGTATATCTACCGTTCACCTCCGGAAAATGCAAGTCAACCCTTCCCCTGATGGTCAAACCGCAATATAACCCTCGGGTGTATTGATGATGTCGCCAATGTGTTTTTTTTTTATTAATTCGAAATCTGAAAATGGTCGGTAGGCCTGGACATTTTACCCCGGACCCTAAAACCCAACCCGAAAATACCCGAATTCCGACCTAACCCGATTTTAAAAAATACCTGAATAGACCCTAAATTTCTATATCTGAAATCCGATCCAAACCCGATCCGTATCTGAAACCGATAAAATACCCGAATGGCTACTAAATGTTTATACTCAAAGAACCTAAACCGATCATTTTCAAATTTCGAAACTAAAAAAAAAAAAAACACACACACACACATTTGCTACGTCATCAATACACCCGAGGGTTATATTGCAGTTTGATCCTCAGGTGAAGGGTTGACTTGCATTTTCCAGAGGTGAATAGTAGATATGTAAAAAAAAATTAGGTGGAGGGTTTTTTTTCAGAAAACCCTTTTAAAAAAAAAGAAGTTTTAAAAATTGAAAATCAAAGAAAGTATTCATAATCTATTTATTTATGATATACTATATATACTCAATAAGTAAATATTCACCCTAGGTGAAAAAATGTACGAATTGGTTGGTTGTGAATTACCGGCCGTGAGAGATGCAGAGTTGGTCGTAACATTTGTCACAACATTGGTAGCTACAAACATAATACAGATATTGTCATACACGCACATGTATACTAATACGTACACAAAACCATATTGCATGTAAAATATTTTCTCATTATGCTTTGAGGATATATGCGATGCTTGGTGAGACATAATTAATACTCTTTTAATTAATCACATATTCTACGAATTTAATACTATAAGTCATATCGTGTCCAAGAAATTAGTCAGTGTATTTTCTCTAAAGTAAGGTGAATTTGAGAGAACTAAGACTTAGTATCCTGAGTTCGATCGGACTAATCTATAAAAGCAGTACGGAAAATGTAGGACAACATTTGTTTGATTAGCACTCTTATCTCGGTTTGTTTTACAGTAGTAGATGTAGGTAACATTTTTTATCCATCAATACAAAAGTGTATAAGTTTGTTGAAAGTGAAAGAAAAAACATTATAAGAAAACATTTTCATTCTCTATATATAATTTGCTTTTGGGGGAACAGCGAAAATTCACACCACCCCAAAGAGTTCCATATAGTGGAATCCAAAACGATGTCGTTACACACTCTCCCTCCCTACGCTCCTCTCTTATATTATAGAACGAAACAACTAATTCATCTCTGCAAAAAAAAATCTTTCCTTTCTCCTCTCTAATGGCCGCAACGGTCATTTTCTTCCTTCACTTAACCTTCTTCACCACCGTCTTCTTCTCCAGATTCCACCACACCTCCGCCGTATTATCAGAGATTCAAGCACTAACATCTTTCAAACTCTCTCTCCACGACCCCCTAGGAGCTCTGGACTCATGGAATCAATCATCTCCCTCAGCTCCATGCGACTGGCACGGCGTTTCTTGCTTCTCCGGCCGTGTACGAGAGCTTCGTCTTCCTCGTCTCCGCCTTACAGGCCACCTCAGTCCTCGACTCGGTGAGTTGACTCAGCTCCGTAAACTCAGTCTTCACTCCAACGACATAAACGGCGCCGTTCCTTCTTCTCTCTCTCGTTGTGTCTTCCTTAGAGCGCTTTATCTCCACTACAACTCCTTCTCCGGCGATTTTCCACCGGAAATATTGAATCTTAGGAATCTCCAAGTCCTCAACGCTGCTCATAACTCACTCACCGGGAATATCTCCGGCGTTACAGTCTCAAAGAGTCTCCGTTACGTCGATTTGTCTTCCAATGCAATATCCGGTGAGATTCCGGCGAATTTCTCCGCGAAATCATCTCTCCAGCTCATCAACCTCTCGTTCAACCGTTTCTCCGGTGAGATCCCGGCGACATTGGGACAACTACAAGACTTAGAGTATCTATGGCTAGACTCAAACCAGTTACAAGGTACTATACCATCTGCATTATCCAACTGTTCATCGCTTATTCACTTCAGCGTAACCGGAAACTCCCTCACCGGTCTAATTCCGGCGACTTTCGGGAAGATCCCAAGTCTCCAGGTGATTTCATTATCGGAAAATTCACTTACCGGAACAGTTCCGGCGAGTCTTCTCTGTGGCTCTTACGGTTACAATTCGTCCATGCGAATCATTCAATTAGGAGTTAATAACTTCACGGGAATAGCTAAGCCGTCGTCAAACGCAGCTTGCGTGAACCCTAATTTGGAGATTCTCGACATTCACGAGAATTGCATTAATGGCGATTTTCCCGCGTGGTTGACTGATTTGACCTCTTTAGTGGTTTTGGATATATCTGGAAACGGTTTCTCCGGTGGTTTTCCGGATAAAGTTGGGAACTTTGCGGCGCTTCAGGAGCTGAGAGTAGCTAACAATTCGTTGGTTGGTGAAATCCCAACGAGTATCGGAAATTGTAGATCGTTGCGAGTCGTTGATTTCGAAGGAAACAAGTTCTCGGGTCAGATTACGGGTTTTTAAGTCAGTTACGGAGCCTGACAACGATATCTCTTGGAAGAAACGGGTTCTCGGGTCGGATTCCATCGGATCTTCTTACTTTGCACGGACTCGAAACGTTGAATCTCAACGAAAATCATCTCGTCGGGGCAATACCGTCGGAGATAACGAAGCTAACTAATCTTAGTATCCTCAGTCTCAGCTTCAACAGATTTTCCGGTGAAATCCCGGCCAATGTGGGTGATTTAAAGAGCTTGAGTGTTTTAAACCTTAGTGGATGCGGGTTAACGGGTCGGATTCCGGTTAGCGTTGGCGGATTAATGAAGCTTCGGGTCTTGGATCTAAGTAAACAGAGAATCTCCGGTCAGTTACCAGTCGAACTCTTTGGTTTACCGGATCTTCAGGTGGTTGCTCTTGGAAACAACGCACTTGATGGCGTCGTACCGGAAGGTTTTAGCAGCTTGGTTAGTCTTATGTACTTAAATCTCAGTTCCAATTCATTTTCCGGACGTATACCTTCGAACTATGGATTTCTCAAGTCACTACAAGTGTTTTCCCTGTCTCACAATCGGATATCTGGTTCAATCCCGCCGGAGATTGGGAATTGCTCCAGTCTTGAGGTTCTTGATCTCGGTTGGAACCGGTTAAAGGGTCACATTCCGGTTTACGTTTCCAAATTGTCTCGTTTGAAGAAGCTTGATCTGGGTCACAACAGTTTAACAGGGGGTATTCCAGATCAGATTTCTAAGGATTCGTCTCTAGAATCTCTCCTGCTTAATTCAAATTCTCTATCTGGTCGAATACCGGAATCTTTATCAAGATTGGTGAACCTAACTGCCTTGGATCTTTCGTGGAACAGATTGAATTCCACTATACCATCAAGTCTTTCTCGACTTCATTCCCTCAACTACTTCAACGTATCAAGAAACAGCTTACAAGGGGAGATTCCGACAGCTCTAGCTGCCCGTTTTCCTAATCAGTCCGGCTTCGTCAATAACCCGAGACTCTGCGGTAAACCACTCGGTATAGAATGCTCAAACGTTCGGCGAAGAAGAAGAAGAAAGCTAATCCTACTGGTGACACTAGCAGTGGCTGGAGCTTTGTTGCTGTTACTATGTTGTTGTGGTTATGTGTTCAGTTTATGGAGATGGCGGAACAAACTAAGATTGGGCTTGACTCGGGACAAGAAAGGAACCCCATCACGTACATCCCGAGCTAGTTCTGGTGGGACAAGAGGAGAAGACAATAATGGTGGACCTAAACTTGTGATGTTCAACAACAAGATCACATTAGCTGAAACTTTAGAAGCCACAAGACAATTCGACGAAGAAAACGTATTGAGTCGAGGAAGGTACGGGTTGGTTTTCAAGGCAACGTTTAGAGACGGGATGGTTCTATCGGTTCGGAGACTCATGGACGGTGCTTCGATAACCGACGCAACGTTCCGTAACCAAGCCGAGGCTTTAGGTAGAGTGAAGCACAAGAACATCACGGTCTTGAGAGGATATTACTGCGGACCGCCCGATCTAAGACTTCTTGTTTACGACTACATGCCCAACGGAAACCTTTCCACGCTTTTGCAAGAAGCATCACACCAAGACGGACACGTCTTGAACTGGCCGATGCGTCATCTCATCGCCGTCGGAATCGCTAGAGGACTCTCCTTCTTGCATTCTTTAACAATCATTCACGGCGATCTAAAACCGCAAAACGTCCTCTTCGATGCAGATTTCGAAGCTCATTTGTCAGAGTTCGGGTTAGATAGATTGACTGCATTGACCCCGGCTGAAGAACCGTCCACTTCATCCACTCCGATCGGGTCTTTAGGCTACATTGCACCCGAAGCAGCATTAACTGGGGAAACAAGTAAAGAGAGCGACGTGTACAGCTTCGGGATCGTGTTGTTAGAGATCTTAACGGGGAAAAAAGCAGTGATGTTCACGGAGGATGAGGATATAGTGAAATGGGTGAAGAGACAGTTACAAAAGGGTCAGATCGTTGAGTTGCTCGAACCGGGCTTGTTGGAGCTTGACCCGGAAAGTTCGGAGTGGGAAGAGTTCTTGTTAGGGATTAAAGTTGGATTGTTGTGTACCGGAGGAGACGTCGTTGATCGTCCGTCTATGGCTGATGTTGTGTTCATGCTCGAAGGGTGTAGAGTCGGTCCGGCGATTTCCTTGTCCGCCGATCCTACTTCACCTACTTCTCCAGCCGCCACCGCCGCATCTTGAAATCGCTTTTATCTTTCTAATCATTTTTTTATCTTTTTTTCTTTTCCTTTGTGGATAATTCATTTTCTTTTAAATGTTGACTTTTATTGGTCCGTGACTTTTCTTGCGTTGTATTTGTCACGGTTACCACAATCAAATTTTTAAGTCGTCCAATCTAATGAATTTTTCATGACGGAATGAGAGTGATATCAATCAGTTCGATGAGTCATTTCTTGTGTTAGTATTGAACAATTTTTTCCCGGAACTCCCGTTCAATAAAAATCATATTCCTAAAAATTATAACAAATATAAATTAGTTTATGTAGAACGGGTCCAACATATTATTAGTAAGTCAAGTAGACTTAAAATAGTGTGTTGACGTTGAACTTGACCCTACGACGCCTGAGCATTGCGTATTCTTCAGACAGTCTTCCGTGATTTGGTCAGTGGGTTAATGCTTAATAGTAGATATGGGGCTCTCCACATTGTCTTCGTTTTGTTTAGTTCCCGCCAAATACTATGGACAAGTGGGTGTATGACACGTGGTTGTCTCCCTAGGAAGGAGATGAAAGTAGCCGTTGATAATTTCTTGGATTTTTGTGTTTGGGGAAAAGTGAAGTTCAGCCGTCAGAGGACGAAAAGCTTTTTTAGCAGAGCCTGATGTCTGAAACCACAAGCCACGTCGGATTTTAAACTGTTTAGCCAGGTGTACTTACTAAGCTCATTATTTAACTTTTAATGTTTGGTGGGTTATATGAATGGAGAACTCCGCCTATATTCTTTGGATTCCTTTTATAAACCCAAAGAATAAATTTCTACCTTAGAGACAACATTTATGTTTTCATGACATTTTGGAAAATACGTTGTTCATGAAGATAATTAAAACAAGGATGGTAGTGGTGAAGAAGGGATTGGTGTAATCAAGAAGAGAAGGAGAATAAATGCAAAGGAGTTGCAAATTTGTGTGAGAGAGTTTAATGGATGTGTATGTTGGTGACTTGGTGTGGACAAGACTCATTGGATTATTAAATGTGTCATAACTCTCTTTGCTGATGTCTTTATAACAAGTCATGACAATTTGACTGCTTGTGTTGATTTACTCTCTTGAACCCACTTTTTTTTTTTAACCCACCATCATTGTTTTTTTTGTATGAAGTGAATGGTAAGAAAATTATTTACAGTGAAGACGGTAATTTCCTCTTTTCTTTTACTGAAAATAAAATCGAATCTACAACTTAGTTCATGGCAAGACTTCATGTAGCGGAGTTTATAAATTTCACAACTCCGAAAAACATCGACTGATTATTAGAGGTATAGGCAACTATAATCATTGCTGATTAGTTTTGACATGGAAACTAACAAATATATGTGTAGTGATAGTACAAATGAAAAATATTGGATGCTTTTGATACCAAATCAAATGATTTCACCCAAGTTACTTGTTTCCAATAATAACAGAACTCAAACGCACAAAAAGGGAACTGAAAGGAGAAGCTACACATTACGTGAAACTTCTCATATGAGAGATGATGATAATAATCACTCGGCTCTTGACTGACCAGCTCGAGATGAGAGGATGATACCGACAATGAGACCATACAGTGCAAGCGCTTCCGCAAAGATGAGAATCAGAATCATTCCCACAAAGAGCTTTGGTTGTTGCGCATTCGCTCTGCAAAATGAAACATGAGATTAACAAAACAGAGTTCTGAACTATGCGTATCATGGTTGATGTATACAAAACGAAGCATCAGGTGCAGCGCCTACGTTTCGCAGACTATTGATACTACTGAGAATTAATCCTATTCTGCTTCAAAGATTCAATAACCAACACCACATCTAATGTCAAACAAC